>JAOTQJ010202675.1:0-19788 GCA_025642045.1 Solanum sejunctum | reverse complement strand
AAACCTTTCTGCAACAAATCCTTTAATTGATCCTTCCATTCTTTCAACTCAATCGGTGTCATATGATAAAAAGGAATAGAGATAGGTTAAGTATTCAGGAGAAGATCTATGGTTCATTGAAATGTCTTTAATTAAAATATTTTTTGTCATTGATTGCTGATTTTTTTACTCAAAAATACATAAATATTAATGATAGTTGAAATAACGAAGCTATAGTTAAATATATGAATTTAAAACTAAAGATCATAGTAAAACGAGTCCCATAATTTTGAAAAAATTATACACTAATTACATTAAAATAGAACCAAAAAAATAATTCTTTAAATTCTCATAAGAGGGAGTTTGGGATGAAGCAAACATCTCAACGGAGAGGTGCCTGCTTCACCTTCAACTCCCTATTATATCATAAGAGAATTTTTTTCCTTTTTTCAGAAAAAAAAATTCATGTATTTTTTTAAGCTACGTAATTTTTTTTAATGAAAAAAGCTTATTTTATTTTTATTTTGTTGTGAATATATATATAATTTCAAAAAAAATTAATATATTTCTTTCATGTATCAATTATCATTTAGATGTATGTTTAAGATTTTAGCTCTAATTATCATATTTTCACTCACTGTTTTTTTTTTTTTGGCGTTACTCTTCTTATTTTAAAATTATTGAATTGCTAGAATATTGTTTAGTGTTCAAAAAATTGAATTATTTTGCTATTTAAGGTAGATATTTTTTTTAAAATTTTACTCTTCATTAATTAAATTTTCAAGGTTGAATTTTAAAAACATAATTTTCTTGAAAATTTCTTGATACATTTATGTGGTTTAACTTTTCATTATAAGAAAAAAAATTATCAAAACATGCATGTGTGGTATAATAAAACTAAAAGAAAATAAAGGTACAAGTTTAAAAATTGATGAATGAATTAAATAAGTATTGAAAGTTATGTCGTTTTTGGAATTTAAAAAAGGTAAAAATAAAAAGATAATTAATTTTTGTATTTTTTTTAAAAAAATATATGTTATATTCCAACAATTCAATTATTTTAAAATGAAAGAAGTAATTTTTTCTTTCGAAAATCAGAGTAATAATAAGAATCATTGAAATACTCTTACTCTATCATGAATGAATAATGAAGTTTTTGACTATTAAAAGAGTTTAAATGAATGAGTTGATTTAGTTGGAAAATTTAGGTGGGGACATTGAAATTTTATGACTCTAAAATTAAATTACAAGAATAAATATGACCCTAAAATTAGATGACAGTAATAAATATGATTCTAAATTTGGATGAAAAGATGAATATCTTAAAAAGTATAACAAATGATAAAAATAACTTATTCATAAGAGTATAAAGACAAATTTAACCTCTTTCCACATATATTTATCAATTTGTTATTCCCTTGGTTCATTTTTATTTGTTACTTATTGCTTCAATAAATTTTTATTTTTATTTGCTGCTTTTGATAAACCAAGAAAAGATCTTTTTTTTTTCCCCTCATTTTACCCTTCACATTAAATACTATATGTTCTCTAAATCATTTTTCAAGACTTAATATTAAACAACATTTAGTAAATAGGAATGTTGTGGTACAATACTGATATCAATAATTATTTTCTAAATATATTGATATCAGTAATTATTTTTTTAATAGATGTAGTAAATCAAATAATGACAAGTAAAATGTACGGAGAGAGTAATTTTATTCATAAGAGTGAAATTTAATATATTTATCAACAAATGGTTACGAAATATATAAATATATGAAATTATGTATACTAATTGACTCCAGTATGTTGATATTTTGACAAAACTAAAGGACTAAGCAGGGAAAATAATAAGAATAGAAGAGTTGTCCCTCCTCAATTCGTGGTAGATGGAGAATATATAAGATCAATAAAATAGGGGGAATAATATATTCTTACTTGTCCTTTATAATTTCAAGATGTAGTTGTGGATTCTCGAACCAAAAGGAAATGGAGAACTGTGAGAGATAAAGAGAATATTAGAACAATCCAATATTACTTACTCCAAATGAATGAACCATATGTAATTAACCCCTAAAAAAGCAAAGAGAAAAAGAGAAAAGAATATGGATGGCTCACCTTAATCTGTTTGTTTACTTACCCACATTTTTTATTATATGCCTCTTCTATTAAGCAAGTTAAGACTTTCCACGAGTTATAACATTTACAATCGTTACAAATTAATTTATTTCAAAGAGAATGACAATACATACGTGTACATTGTTCAAAGATCACTTTTTTTGTTAGCTTATTCCGTTAATTCATCATGGTCTCTGTGATCCTAGTTATGAGAGTCCGTATAGCCATGATTAGCTCAAGTCAACTTGTGGTGTTCCTCCGTCAAAATCCTCCTTCGATGCCTACGAGTCAAGTCATGACTCAATATTCAAGCCTACAATACGGGTCATGACAAGTTTTGCCTTCGCTAAATCTTCTTCCTATGCCTCATAGGTATGACTCATACTATAAGAGTATAGTTCATATGTAAGGCTCTACATATTGGAGGATGTAAAAGTGCCTAAGAAATGAAATCTGAAAATTTTTTAAGCGTCAGTGGGCTTTACGAGATGGCCCACAGGCCATAAGTGCCACCACGGGTCGTATCTTGGGCTAGTGGATGTTAGGCTGACTTGGTGAAAATACTGATTTCTGAAGTTGAGTATACGAGATATCAACCGTAAGGCCTATTGTAGATTGAGAATTAGAGTAAGTTTCTGAGGGTCCAAAATATAATCAAACGAAACCCCTCACTTACGGTCTGTCGACCCATAATCGGGGTCTTGTGGTCTTGTTTGCCAGGTTTTTAAAGAGGGTAGTTTCAACCTTTCCTATTACTTTATGCCTATGCTATGTCATTTTAACGCCGAAAGGAACCCTTTTCAGCTTTATACAACCTGAATAGACTCACATTCCTCTTTATTCTAAAATATTCCAAGTCCCAAGTCCCAAATCCCTCCGAAGCTCTCCTAAGTTCTTCAAGGCTCTCAAGCAAAAAGTGCAAGCTAGGGTTTCGAGTTTCCCTTCATTTTTCACAAGGTTTTTTCATCTCGCATCACCAGGGTATGTGAGTTTGGTTGTGAAAACCTTTCCTCCACAAGTTCCACCATTCTTTTTCCTCATCTATTTGAAATCTATGGATATTTGTGGGTGCTTTTATAACTCCTTATTATGATAATATTAAGAAGAGATTTATGATGTTTTACCCTTGTATATGATTATGCATTGATAAATCATGTAAAATCTATGAATTTTGTGAGGGGGTAATGACAACCTAGCTATGTCTTATGATGTTTTGGTGGGTTATTTTGAATGAGGCTCAAGTGATTTCCATTTCTCTCCTCATGGCGTTTACCATTGAAAGATTAGTTTTAAACTTATGAACATGTAACCACCATGATTTGATTTAAAATATATCCCAAGCTTCTATATTGTTGAAGGGCTTTAGCAAGTTATGCAAACTATGAATGATATGGTTTTGGAAAGGCTATAATGCATGCTATGAGATATGAGAATATTGTGAAAGTTATAAAAATAATGAAGCCCTATTTTTACTATTATGAAGCTTTGGTTTGATGAGTTACTCTATGAAATTATTTTGATATTATGATGCTTTGCATATTATAAATATAAGGATGATTTGAGTATTCATTAAAATTGTGACCTAGCAGCGAGTGGACCTTGGTAGGTAGCTATCGTCCCTTAACTATGTTGTCACCATAGGCTGTGAATTGTTTATGGCATGATTAACCGAAAAAGGAGATTTCCCATAAGGTACATGCCACTTAATATCTGAAAAGGGTGATGATCTCCTAAGGCTTTTACTTTCGATTGTCCAAAAAAGGAGGTGTTCCCGTAAGGCGCTCCTCCTATAATTTACCGAAAAGGGGGAATTCCCATAAGGTGACCAAAAAGGGTATTTTTTGTAAGGTATTTATGAAGCACTTTACAAAATGAAGGAGTTTTTATAAGGTGAGTATTTGGTTTACCTTGCAAAATAGATCACTCTTAGTCTGGTGCCGAGTGAACAACGAAATTTTAGGTAGTTGCTCGTTTGGTCTTATATATCGGTTATGATCTCTTCTGTCATACCTCGGGAGGATATGCTTGGCATGGCTGGCACTCAGAGACTATTTCTAGCCTCCGAACGAACCACTTGACCTCATCGTCTCATTAACTTAACAACGGAAGAAAGAACTCAAAATGTAAAGACATCATATGCAAGTAGGAAAATAAAAATGCATAACTCAGTCGTATCATGATTTATAAATGAAAATAAGTTTTGATACATCACTACTCATACTCTTTACTCAAGGTATATGAAGCCTCTACTCATTAATCTAGATGGTGCCACGATAGGCGATGGACACCCAAAATCAAGAAAAGAAATTACTCAACAGAAGTAAGAACATAAAGGAGTTTCTCCAAAATGCAAGAAGAGCTCACCTACTCGGAGATGTACTGATCAAGACTTCAACGGTGTACATGCTGAAATCCTCTATCAGTAGTATTTGTATTATAAAATGATGCAGGCAAAAATGAATGTTAATACATGTAATATTCTAGTATGTAAAATAGCTCAAGAAAAGTAAAGCTCGACTTACTTACCTCGACACAACAACTCATGCTCAAAACAATTTGTGCATATTTAGAGTAAATCATGCTTTTAAAAGTAAGCTCACTAGGAATAGACTCATTTAAAACCTCCTGATCAATCAATGTTGCTTGGGAGTTTCTCTTAACCGACATCCTCATCCCACACCTTTAATTAGGTGATGCACAACAAATCAATATTGTTGCCACACTTGTACTTAATTTTCCACAAAAAAGAGCGATCAACTATCTCATGGATCCAAGGTAAATGTCCATTTGCTGAACAAGAGTCATTAGACTAACTATAATGACTATCATACACTGGCAACATAGTTTTGTTAGTTAAAGTATAAGTATACTCGCTCCCCCTCTTGGTGCTTGATACTCCTCCCAAGACTAAATCATGCTCAACTCATCAATCAACTCAATCCTCAATACTAAGTCAATCACTGAAAGCTCAATGCTCAATCAATTAACTCAAATCTTAATGCTCAATTCAACTCAATCTCTTATTCGCTCGTTCAATCAATGCAACCAAATCAAACTCAACTCAAACTCAACAGTCATTTAGACTCACTCAATTTACACATTATGTAATGAAAATAAGATATTCATGTGTAGCAATATATGTGACTCAATGCAACATGCTCTTCATACTCAATCATGCTCAAATTCTTCAACTCTAAATGCTCAATTTACATTAACTCAAATATTCAATGATATGAATAGAATTTCATAAAATTATATGTTTTAGGGTTCACGCTATTAAGTGTGAAGTACATGTGTAAATCTCATATCAATACTCTCGAAATATAACAATTATCTCATGTAATAAAATATGACCTCGTGAATGAATACAAAGATTTAGTATTGAGGTAGTAGAATTTCTCAAACCTTAACTCTTTTCCAAATATTGACTCATAATGCTGGAGAGGAATGTGAAGAAAGGAATTTCATATTTTGGAAAGCCTTACATAGCTGGGAATCGAAGGAACAATCGAACCTCAACAAATCCTTGCTCTTGAGTTGAAAACCCTAACTTCTTCCTTCTTCTCCAAAGCTCTCAAGAACACTCAAGTATGGAAAATGACAAACAATGTCCTTATGGTTTATTTTAGGGTCTCATTCAAGTATAAAAACGTCTAGGGTTTAATAGGATAGGTAGTGGGATGGACAAAAATACCCCTTATTAAAATTATCGATTGAGTCTACGAGACCCCATCTACATGTCGTAGACACCTCTCGTAGATCTAAAGTCCCAAAAATCTAAGTTGTTGGAATTCACCACGAAACTCTTCTTTACGTGTGGTAACCTGTTCTATGAGTCATAAATCTATCTCGCAAATGAAAGGATCTTGAAACTTGATTCATTAGAATTTAGTAAGAAACCTTATTTTAAGAGTCATAAACTCCTTCTCGTAGAAAGATGAACATGCAGTGAGAAACACTGGAATTTCATACGAAACCCCAGTCTACGAGTTGTAAATCCATATACTACCCGTAAACCTTTCTCATAAATTGCTCATTTAGTTTTCCTCAGTCATTTCTCAGCACTCCTCTGCACATGTCCATACAGATCAAATAGGAGGAAATTAAGGGGGTGTTACACCTTCCCATGTATGTATGATATGTTTATGTTTGATGAACCCTGAGGCATATTTTAATTAAAGAATTGAGCATTCATGACATCTTGAGCTTATACCTATTAATTATGATTATGTATATTGTTTAATAATGGATTCTGTTTTCCTTTTATTTATGTTCTTTTAGCTTCAACAGTTTCTTTTGAGGTAATCGTGCAACTTATTCCGACACCTATTCTTATTTTATTATAGGCTTTATAGACAAGGCTGAATCTGATATATTTTGAGATGTTAAAAGCTTTGATTGCTTATGATATTTGAGTACTTATTAGATTATGGGACAATTATTTTTTTCAAATGTTAGTGTTTAGTGTATAAGTCAATAGTCATCCCGGCCAAAGGTACTAGTGGTTCACCCTTACTACTAATGTGTAGCATACACTAAACCTGCAACCTTGGAAATGGATATAACAAATAAAAAGTAAAATAAGGACTAAGAGTCAAATAATCACAATTGACTTTATTC
Source organism: Solanum sejunctum (assembly GCA_025642045.1). Classification (NCBI taxonomy): domain Eukaryota; kingdom Viridiplantae; phylum Streptophyta; class Magnoliopsida; order Solanales; family Solanaceae; genus Solanum; species Solanum sejunctum. The sequence goes on along the minus strand of JAOTQJ010202675.1, from coordinate 13,068 downwards.
CTAAATGGTATGTCAACGAAACTTCATCGAGGTCCAGATTGGGGGCGTAGCTATTTAAACTTTTTTTGAAGAGGGCTTTGTACTAACAATCAACAGTTTATGAATTAATTATGAGAATGAAAAAGGATTGTGTTCTCCATAATTTCACAAATCAGCAAGTATAAGATATTAGTGAAATTTTGGTGCTTAACATACAAAATAATAAGTTCAACACATCCAAATGTTACAGATGAATGTCGCTCCAAATACTTTTCGGTCTTCGAGTGTTTTAATTCTAACTCTTACCTTTATTTTGGATTAACTTTAACTTTATTTTTAATTACATTTCATATTATATGAGCAAGTTATAATATTTGCAATATTTACTGAGCAATTATTTTGAAAAGAATCACAAGTACATTATTCAAGAATTACAATTTACTTTGGTTAATTCATCATAGTTCTCATAATACTAGTCATACTATTTAGCTACTCTTCTTTAGTAGAATACGATAGGCAAACAAATTATGATCAGAAATATAATTATGAACTTAGGAGAAAAATAATCAAAATTCAAAAACATGAATTATCAATACGCAATTAAAACTCATTAAAATCAATATATTTAAAGGTTCAACCAAAAAACTAGGAAACCAGGCCTATCAGCATTATATTATAGAGCTTATATAGAATAAGAAGAGCTCAAAATAATTCTCCTTGAGTGTCTGTCAAGTGACATAGCTTTTACTTGGTACTCTATGAACTTTCATAGCTCATGCCTAAAGGATACTTGCCTCATTTTTCACTATTTTTTTCAAAATATGTCTTTTTTATACAAACACACATCATATCTACACAAACTTACTAAAGAACGCATAAACTTTCTATCTTTTAGGCATCTAAAGTGGCAAAAAAAACCCAGCATATCAACAAGTGTAATAACCTTGAAGGTCATTTTTTTTGGAAATTACTATTTTGTCTCTTTCGTCAGTTGTTCTGAATCAGGTTTGATCAGTGTTGGACTTAGTATTTTGATCAGTGTTGAAAGTAGTATTGAAATTTTATTGAAAAGTTGTAAAATTTAGTGATTTTGAGTTTTAAAGACTTAAGGTGTTCAATTTTGGATCTTTAACAAGTCAGAAATTTTCTTTATTATTTTTACTTTTAAAGTGTTACAGGTTTATTCTGAGTTGTTATCATTATAGGTAACATGTTGTATGAAAAATTCTTATAGTGAGGCTGATTCCTCAGAAGTTGAAGAAAACATTAGCCTATTTTAATTAGAACCAAAAGGGTTTCTTTATCAAAATCTAAAGGAGTAAGCTGCATTACAAGCACAACAAAATCAGAAGTAGTCTAGAAAGAGGATAAAGGTGAATTCACCCACAGCTTAAATAAATGACCTCGAATGAATAATGTATTGAGTATTTGAAAAGATAAATGGGTCAAGCTATTGAGGCCCCAAACACTATACTCCAAATACCAGTGATAGAGAGTTGATTAATACAAGACATGAGAAATAGTGGTAGAAACACTTGAGCACTAAGGTACAAAAAATAGAAGAAATCGTAAAGAAGCCTACACCAAATGTTTCTAGACCAGCTCATCCATTCCCATAAAGGATGAATAAGGCATCTTTCTTGAAATTTTAACATTTCTCTTGTTAATATATTACATGGCATCCCCTAGATATAATTTCTAACAAGAATAGATTGACAAAGAATGCTATAGTAGTCATGACTCTCTCCCAATATAAAAGTGTTGATTGTATATAAAGTAGAAAGCTACCATATCCTCTATAGATATAGCCATAGTGAAAGTTAATAACAACAGCATACCCAGCGAAATTCCACAAGTGAGGTATGGAGAGAGTTAAATGTACGCAAACCTTATCACTAACTCACAGAGATAGAGAGGTTGTTTCCTGGGAGCCCTCAAGCCATAGTGAAAGTTAAGGATGAAAATTCTAATATCACTACTCTCATTGCAAAATAAAATCAACAGAGACCCTTGGAAAATCTATTCTCTCAAACATTAGACCGTTTGAAGGAGAATTTATTTTTACTTACTTTCTGTCAATCTATTACTTTTCCTTTTTAGAATAATCAGTCAACTATAAAAGCTACTTCTTCTCCCTTTTCTAATCATCCCTTTTTCTTTTATTATGAGAAATTCGAGTTAATATTTTTACATGATTTCAATAGCGTTCATAATAAATATTTACGATTATTTTTATATGTAAACAATTTTAATGGTAAAACATGACATATTTGTTTTTTTTATTGTTGTTGTAATTTTTATTCAAAAGTATATCACGTGAAACCCACCAAAAAGGCTATGTTGTAAGGTGATGGCACTTTTCGAAAAGGTCATGTTGTACGGATACTGTTTGGTCTACCTTGATAAAGTAGACCGCTCCTTGTCCGATGTGGAGCGAATATCGGGATTCCAAGTTGTAGCTCACTTGGTCTTACATGCCAATTATGTTCCCTTTCCACTATGCATATGATGTCATGTAATTCGATGATTCTTCATGCATGTCCAACTAAACATTTTCCACTCATGATATATTGAGCATATATCCAATATTTATGATTATGCATATTGTGTAATTATGTCTTATGTTCTTTGTTGCATTTGCACCCTGCATACTTAGTACATTTTAAGTACTAACACATACTTTTTGCCTATATGATCTAACCATGTAGGATCCAGAGCTCCTTTTCATCCTCCCCTTCTACGTGGCTAGAAGGTTCGAGTGAAACTTTGCTATTGGTGCGTCCTACACTTACGGGGATAATATCCATTTACTTTCATGGTTTTATTTAGACTTGTCTTTGAATACTATCTTTTGAGGTGAGCTCGGGAGATATCTTGGCCCCCGTTCTATTCATGATTAGAGGTGTTGTTGGATACAATTATGCCATATACATATTGTTAAGTATATGTCCTTTTAATATTTTGATATAACAAACTAATACAAGGACCAAGTAAATAATTGGACTAATTTGTTGAAACTGAACATGGGATACAACTGTGAAACTTGTTGTGTTTGGTGAAATATCTATCAGAAGTGTACTGAAGGACTAGTTGTCTATGCACTGTACCGACAACAGTATAAAAGGAGCTTGTCCAAGGAATAACTTAAGTTTTTAAGCATAATTTATATTGAATATTCTTGTGTTGAAAAGTTCTTCCTCGGCTCCTTGTGCAAGAAAATACAGCTGCTCCAGACGAGGGACCTGATAGAAGGCTTCTATAGTTCTCTAGTTTGATAATTGTACTGTGTTCTAAAGTATAAGATCACACCTAAGCTATAAAGGTACGTGATCAGTGTTGTACTATTATTTTGAGCATTGTATGCCTTGTAGACAGTGTGTAAGTCTCAAGGCTTAGTTGTGTTTTAGTCTAACTTCACAAGTGTTGAGAGTTTAGACTAAGATAGGTTTTTGTTGCTCATTGTTTGTGCTTAGGGTGGAAGTAGTTTTGGTGGGAAAATAACATGTGCATTGTATTTCTTTATTTTTCTCATTAGTGGATTTGATTTTAGGAAATCCTGTGGTGACAGGTCGTGATTGTTCCTCCTTTGAGTAAGGAGTGTTTTCACATAAAATCCTTGCGCATTTGTTTCCTGCTATTTACTTTCTTTTAGTTTTTACTTATAGTGTTTCGATGGGCCAAATCCCTTACTAGGCTAGCAGTATATTAACTCATAACATATGAGTTTGACTCTTTATGTTTATGTAATTATGGAAGAATGCCCTTAGTCCTATTCTCCCTTCTATGAGTTGTTATTCGTTGAAGAGGTGATAAAAGTCCTAAGTCCCCATTTATCCCCATAAGGTGAGTCCTACTTAACCGCCTCTTAGACTTACTATGTGATTCATCCCAATCAGTTTCCTGATAACATCCCCATAGCATAAAGTCCAAAGTCTCACTTCCCCTAAAATTATTTGCTACTTATTATTTGGCTATTTATACTTCTGCAACTAAGGATGTGTTATGCATGCTCAAGAAGGCTTATTTGGGGCCTTTTCGGGTTCCTCATTCATCGTGTCACATCCACGCCCTAGGCTTAGGTCATGACAACCTTAGTATCAGAACACTAGGTTTGCAAATAATCCTCATAAATCCAACAAACTGCATCAAGTAGAGTCTTATTCATGGTTGTGAAGCGCGCCACAACTACAATAAGAGGGTATGAGGCATTTTAGTAAATTGTTCACATATTCATACTCTATGTCATCCTTTAGATTTGAAATAAGGTTTCCTATATCTAATAGGTTGTCTTTTTCTCTTTTAGATTATGCCACCAAGACGAATTACACAAAGAGCTACAACCCTCGAGGGTGAACTAGCCCCTCCGACCCCACAAGCTCCTCAAACAGAAGAAGGAGTCGCCCATGCCTTGTACCAGAATGTGGTCACTCTTTTGAAAGGTCCATGGATAATCAAGGAGTTCAAGCTCCTCATGCTCCTATCCCAGCTTCAAGAATAAGCGATTTCACAAGCATGAATCCCCCAGAGTTCTATGGTTCAAAAATAAAAGAAAACCCACAAGAGTTCATCGATGAAGTGTACCAATTCTTGGCTATCATGGGGGTAAGTTTGGAGATAAAATCAAAACTAGCAGCCTACTAACTCAAGGGCCTTGCTCAAACATGGTACAACCAATGGAAGATGGAGAGGGTAAATGATGAGCCCATTCCTTGGGAAGCGTTCAAAGTTATTTTTCTTGATCTCTTCTTCCTAATTAAGATAAGGAAAGCAAAGATCATGGAGTTCATGAACCACAAGCAAGGTTTTATGAGTGTTAGGGTCAAAGTGTGCTCCTCACTTGATCACCGATGCTAAGGCAAGAATGCATAATTTTGTTTTGAGTGTGTCCAACTTGATCAATAAATAGTGCCATACCATTATGTATATTGGGAATATGGATATCTCTCAGCTTATGACATATGCCGAGCAACTTGAGGGGAAGAAGCTTAGGAAGAGAGGATGGGGGAGTCCAAGAAGTATCAATTTAAAGGAGGTTTTTAAGGCACGAAGGATGGTCATTTTCAACAAGGCCATAAATTTCAAAGACAAGGGTCCTCAAATGCCCAAGGCCAAAGACTTGCTAACGATAGAGCTCCCAACCCTAAGGCTCAAGGCAGCAATGATGGGATGACTCTTCTGAGGTTCCCAAAATACGAAAGGAATCATAGTGGTGCATATTTGAGAAACTTGAGTACTTGCTTTGGGTGCAATAAAATAGGCCACAAGATTGTGTATAGCCCCACCAAAGGTAGAGATGGTCATACCCACGGACAAGGCGCTTATGGTGATCAAAGGACACAAGGTGGCGAACACGAGGTACTTCTCAATATAACTAGTTTTATGCTCTTCAAGCGAGATAAGAGGTTGTTGAGATGCCTGACATTGTTACCGATATGTTAAAGATCTACTTGATGCATATGCTTTATTGAATTTGAGTGCCGCTCTTTTCTTCGTTACTCCTTTTATTGCTAATAGGCTCCATGTATATCTCGAATTATTATGTGAACCTTTTGAGGTTTCTACCCCCATCGGTGAGTCCATTCTTGCTAAAAGAGTCTATAGGTGATATCGTGTATATATATTGCATAAAGTTTTCTCTTGTGATATTGTTGAGCTAGACATGGTAGATTTTGACATCATTCTTGGAAGGGATTGGTTACATATATATCTTGCTACTATTTATTGTAGGACTTGTAAGGTTAGATTCCAATTTCCCAATAACCCGTCCTTGAGTGGGAAGGTCGTGAATTAGTGGTCAAAGGTAGTTTCATCTCTTGTCTTAAGGCTCAAAAGTTGATTTACAAAGGTTGTATTTACTATCTTGTTCGGGTTAGGGAGGTCGAGTCAAAGGTCCCTTTTATTGAGTCAGTTCCAGTGATCAATGAATTCCTTCATGTCTTTTTTGATGAACTTCCCAGTATTCCTCTTGAAAGAGAAATAAACTATGGTATAGAGCTTCTCCACAACACATAACCCATTTATATTCCCTCTTACTGAATAGCCCCAGCAGAGTTGAAAGAGTTGAAGCACCAATTGAAAGACTTATTAGAGAAGAGATTTATAAGGCCTAATAAGTCACCTTGGGGTGCACTGGTGTTGTTTGTGATGAAGAAGGATGGTTCACTTAGCATATGCAACAATTACTAGTAGTTCAATAAGGTCACCATGAAGAACAAGTATCCTTTGCTAAGAATAGATAACCTATTTGAACAACTAGAAGGGGCTAGCCACTTCTCAAAGATTGGCCTTTGGTCTGGGTGCTATCAATTGAGGGTAAGAGAGTGTGATATTTACAAAATGGCTTTTAGGACAAGATATGGACATTTTGAATCTATGGTGATGTTCTTCGGCCTAACTAATGCTCATAGACGATATTTTGATTTATTTCCACAGTAAAAAGGAGTATGCCAAGCATCTAAGAGTAGTGTTTCAAACATTGAGGGAAAAAAGGCTATTTTCCATATTCGACAAGTGTGAGTTTTGGTTAAAGAAAGTTACATTTTTAGGGAATATAGTGTCGGGCGAAGGGATCAAAGTAGACCCAAAGAAGACGAAGGTGATAAGAAATTGGCCTAGACCCTTGACTCCAATGGATATTAGGATTTTTTGGGCTTGGCGGGGTATTACGTAAGGTTCATGAATGGTTTCTCTTCAATTGTATCTCATTTGACAAAATTGACTCAAAACAAAGTGAAATATGCATGGACCGACGAGTATAAAAGGAGTTTTTGAACCTTGAAAGATAAGCTTATATCAGCTCCTATTTTGGCTCTATCGAAAGGGTTAGAAGGTTTTTTCATGTATTTTGATGCTTCAAGAATCATTTTGGGGTGTGTTTTGATGAAAGATGGCAAAGTCATTGGCTATGCTTCTAGGAAACTAAAGGTATTTGAGCATAATTTATCCTACACAAGATCTTGAGTTAGTCGTCATTGTATTTTTTTGAAAATATGGCATCATTACATATGCGAGGTTCATGTAGATATATTTACCCACCGCAAAAGTCTCTAATATGTGTTCATCCAAAGAGACCTTAATTTGAGGCAAAGAAGGTGGTTAGAATTACTTAAGGATTATGACATGAGTGTGCACTATCATCTTGGTAAGCTAATGTTGTGGACGATGCCCTAAGTTGGGTGTTCATGGAGAGTGTGTCTCATGTTGATGATAGCAAGAAAGAATTAGCAGAGGAAATCCATCGATTAGCTAGGTTGGGGGTTAGATTGAATGAAGTTGAAATGGTGGTGTTGTGGTGGTAGGTGGTTCTAAATCTTCCTTAATCGAAGAGGTCAAATCCAAACAAGACATTGACTTCACATTGTTAGAATTGAAAGCTTTGGTGAAGGATGGCAGGTGGAAGTTTTCTCCCAAGGGGGAGATAGGTACCAAGGTAAGTTATGTGTGCCTGATGTTGATGAGTTTAAGATTTGATCTTGAAAGAGGCACATAATTCATCTTATTCTATTCACCCCGGTTCCACCAAATATGTATAGAGATTTCAGGGAAGCGTATTGGTGGGTAGTATGAAGAAGGATATTGCCAAATTTGTAGATTAGTTGCTATATTTGCCAACATGTCTAGGCCGAACCTAAAAGGTTGGGAGGCCTAGCACAATATATTGAGATTACTATTTGGAAGTGGGAAAAGATCAACATGGGGACTTTGTGATTAGTTTGCCAAAGGGTAGGAGGCATTTTGACTCCATATGAGTTATTGCTGATAGAATGACAATATTAGCTCATTTTCTCCAGGTTCAGACAACGTATGGTGCCGAAGACAACGCTAAGTTATATAGTCATGAGTTGGTAAGATTACATGGGGTACCATTAGCTATTATCTCAGATCATGGTGCTCAATTCACATTGCACTCTTGGAGGACTTTCTAAAAAGGCCTTGGCACTAAAGTTAAGGTTAGCACGACTTTCACCCTCAAACAGATGGCCAAGCCGAGGGGCCATTCGAACTCTTAAGGATATGATTATGGCTTGTGTCTTGGAGTTTAAGGGTAATTGGGACAAACATCTTCCACTCAACGAGTTTGCTTAGAACAATAGCTATCAATAACAACGAAATGACTCCCTTTGAAGCTCTTTATGGTAGGCATTATAAATCCCCAGTTGGTTGATTTGAAGTGGGAGAGATGGCTTTGTTGGATCCAGATCTAGTAATAAAAGCTTTAGAAAAGATGAGGATGATAAGGGAGAGATTGAAGGCAGTTCAAAGTCGGCAAAAGTCCTATGTCAATACTAGAGGGAGAGATCCTCAATTTGAAGTTGGTGATAAGGTACACTTGAAGGTTTCACCAATGAAGGGCAGGTTCGTTTTGTCAAGAAAGGGAAATTGAGCTCTAGATATATTGAGTATGAACTAGTAAATTGTTATTCTTTCTATATGTGTGTGTGTGTGCGTGCTTGCGTGGTTTGCTATGTTATAATTACCTATACATATTTCGCTTATTAGAATAGACGCGTGATCTTACTAGTACGCTGTTGTTGTATGTATTGGTATTGCATTTGCTTTTTGTTTGTTGAGTGCAAGTAGAGGTGGCAAATAGGTGAATTGGATTAGACTTGGATGGATTGAATATGGGTTGAGCCAAAATAAATTAGATCTCAATACATCCTTATAAAATGTGGGTAAATATGAATTAAGTCAAATATGATTTGGATAAGAATATTTCCAACCCACTTTATTCTTTTGAAATCAAAAAAATATTAAATCAAAGATATGTTATTAATGTTCAAACCTAATCACCCCAACTATCATGCCCAAAGTCCCATTAAGGCGGACTGGAATTCGTTAACGACAAGGCTCGGGAGAACCAATATATAACCATGCACTTGTTGTGAACATTATAAGGGGTTTCTATATTAAGCATGCATTCAAAAAAGTAGACAATAATAACAAGCCAAAAGGAAATGCATGACTAGGTCGATGGAGCCAAAATGTCTAAAGTACGAGATATGACAATACTTTAATTTACATAGTTTACAAAACCTCTAGATAAGAAACAATATCAGATAAAGGTCAGGACAGGCCCTACCTTCTGACTAACTATATAATATAAAAATATAAGCTCCAGACATACAAAGTCATGAAGCAACCTGAAGCTTAGTAACAGAAGTTGGATATCTTGTACTCCTATTAGGGAGATTTATTAGCACTTGTACCTGCAACATGAAATGCAGGTCCCTCATAGGGGATCTTAGTATGAGATAATGTACTGAATATGTAAGCCACGGAATATTATATATGAAGTAACAACTTAACTAAAATCATGCACTTGTGTAACAATAGGAGACCACTTTTAGTAACACTGTGGAATCATCTACTTTATATCCTTTTTATTATTTTACCTTTGTTTATTGTATAATCTGTATAACATATAATACAAATGACCATCTGATCAGTGGTAAATCAATATCGAGATTGACCTATGCTAGGCTTTTCTTTCACCCCTGGGATACCCTCTCCCTCCATAATGGGATCGGCCCATACTAGGTGATTCTTCCACCCCTAGGCTACCACGCATCAATAAGTAACATACTTTATATTTTATTTACTTTTGAGATGATTCTTCTGGTGGTCATAATATTTGAGTTGTAAGACCATAGATATATCATGTGATATGTAAATAATAATAAACGTCAATACCAAAATGAAAAGAGTAGGTTACACAAATAATGAAATGCTTAGGAGATGAAATAACACAAACTTTATTTAGTAGAAAGCACGCGTGTATCTTAGTATCCAAGTATATATGTAGATTTGAAAATGACTTTGTATGGGAGCATATGAATCTATGTAAGAGTGGAGACATGGTTATAGTTGTGTCGGAGTTGGTAAGTGCCTTTATATGCCAAGAAAGAATCTAGATTTCATGCCAAGTAATACGAAATAAGGTAGACTTACATACCTCGTTGTATCACCTCGCTATTACCTCGAAATAACCTTTTTATCCTCCAATACAATACAATATATGATAAAACTAGTATTAGAAGCCAATAGATACATCTTGGTAGCCCAATCTCATAGAAAAATAATGGACGGGCAGCAAGCATATAATTATCAACTCGCGCGTATTCTTTCAATTTTTTTGCCTCTAATAGTATTTTCTAATACACATTCTCATATACATATCATGTACAGATTGTTTTAGTCATAACAGTCTCACAACAATTTACAAGGCACAACACATAACAGTTCTACACAATATACAAGTAGGCAACATAACATTACGTTCCTTCGCTACATTTCGACGCCGACAATCCCAAACCTGTTCCAACTTTATCCAAACTATTCCCACCATATTCATACATAAAAATAATTCCAAATCAGTCCAAAAATAGTTCTCAAAATAGGTGGAGAAAGTAAGGTCATAGTCCTCAATCAATCAGACCATAATTTCTGCTAACACATTTAGGATAACAGACTAAAATTTGATTGTTTACATAGAACAAAATAGTGCAGCGACCTTTCCACATTATTAAAGAAATAAAACTCATTAAGAACAACAGCCTCCCTTCATAATCAATCCAATCAAGAATAGAAAAGCTCCCAAATAAATAAGAAAAGCGCACAACAATCTTTGGAAAACTTATTGTCCAAAAATTCCAGCACAAGTACAACCAGTCTATTCCTCTTATTTTTCATGAAAAACTATACAAAACACACAAGTATTTTTACTTACGTTTACCTTCAAGGTTGAGAGTTTCTTTAATAACCCTAAAAGTTTCCTTGTGGCTGCTTTGTAAAACTAAGAAAGTGCATAGAGAAAGATTTGTGAAAGTTGTTTTATTTTTTTCCACGTTTAACATGACTTAAGGGTGCTGCTTGTAAGTCCTTTTAAAGAGACAATTTTGGCTGAAGTTCTCTTGAACTTTTTATCCTTATTTTATTAAGGTGATGCAATAACTTGGACTTTTCACTTGGGCCTAAATGGGTTGCAAATTGATGGGCCTTGGCTGCCTATTTTCTCCCTTTCTCCTTAGTTTGGGGCCAAATCATTAAGTAAGTTGTGATGTACTTAGGCCCTTTTTTTATTCTTCTTGGGTTGAACATATTATCCATTTATGATTCTAAGATATGGTCTAAAGTCAGACCATTAATTCAAACTTTATTCATTATCAAACTTGGATAGATTCGGTATCGAGCCTCCTCTCCATCTAGCCAACAAATTTAAGCTAAGCAAACAAGTGACTCAACTTCTAGCTTCCTAAGTCCGAGAAGCACCTCACTTCATTTAAGGCTATGATCTCCTCAATTTGACTTAAAACTTGTATACCTCGACTCTCTTAAGCGTTAGACATACATATCATCTTCTAACTTGAGATTCAAGCACTTTTAAAATAGGGCATTAATTTGACCAAGTCATATCATGTTTCATTTGCATAGAACTAGTGCATGTAAGATGTAGAGTGTTACATCCTCCCCCACCCCCCGAAATATTCATCCTCGAATATTAGCATATAGATAGCTTAACCATGTTCAAACTAGTACTTAAACAAACTTTTGATAGCACAAGAATTACTTGAACTCACATACCTATTAATTCCCCAACTCTGCATGTTGTACTTTCTCTTTAGTTGAAATAAGTAAGGGTACTTTGATTGCATACCTTCCTCAGCCTCCCATGTTATCTCCTCTTGTTGTTGCTTCCTCCAAAGTGCTTTTACTGAAGCTATTTCTTTATTCCTTAGCTTTTTAACTTGACAATCTAAAATAGCAATAGGTACCTCTTCATGGGTGAGGTCTTCTGTAACCTGCACATCTTCAATAGGAGTGATACGGGATGGGTCACCTATACATTTTCGAAGCATTGAGACATGAAAAACTAGGTGAACCATTAAAAGATCTTGAGGTAGCTCTAATTCATATGCAGCCTGCCTAAACTTCTTAAATTTTATATGGCCTTCTGTAACATGGGCTCAACTTTTCTTTCTTATCAAATCTCATAACCCCTTTTATTGGAGACACCTTTAAAAATACTCAATCCCCTACTGAGAATTCCAATCCTCTCCTCCTAGCATCCATATATGATTTGTGATGACTTTGGGATATTTCTAGATGCTGTTGTATTACCCTAACTTTTTTCATGGCTTATTGTACTAGATCTGCCCCAAGCAAGATGGTTTCACCTACTTTAAACCATCCAATTTGTCACGACCCAGCCCAGGGCCGTGAATGGTGCCGATAGGGCACCCAGACATACTCTTATACTGAATCTCCATTTACGACCGCTAAGGGATTTAAAAAAAAGTTTGACAGAGTCTCCACTATTTTTCTAACTAACCTCACCTGCAAACAGTGAACCCAACAGTACCAGATATAGTCATAAGAACAGATATACAAACACATACGCGGGCCGACAAGGTCACCGTTGTGGCAGAGCAGCCCAACAAACATACCATACAAATGAGAGCAAACCAACGTAAATTTCTACACCCACATGTATCCATAGACCTCTATGTGCAAAAACCGAACCACACGACGGGACAGGGCCCCGTCATACCCTCGAGTATATATATATATACATAAATGCAAAGTACAAGCTGAACATGTACGAGCGTATACCAAACTATCTGCTCCTGATGCTAGGGAGCGCTTCAACGATAAACGGAGGTCCTAAGAAGATGATCCTCTAGCCTATTCATCTGTACTTGCGGCATGAACGCAGCCCCCGAAAAGGAGGGGGTCAGTACAAAATACGTACCAAGTATGTAAAGCAAAAAACTCGAAATGCGAGTGAAAATAATAATCCAGATATATTAATATAGAAGTCAAACCTGTATGTCAACAGAAAAATATTTATTCTTTTCAAATATCAAAAATAATGCATATCGGACGGGAACGATGGTGACCTCCAAACGCGCGTCATACCATAGCATAACACTAGAAGTTTCAAATCTCCAGTCTCCACACAAACCCTCAAACGATCTACGTGAACCAGGGCAAAGGTACCAAGCGTTCACGCATTATAAAGCATAAAGCATAAAGCATAGAGGTCATTATGCCCGTTCATGGAGCCGAGGCGATAGTGCCACACACTCC
>JAOTQJ010202646.1:0-19790 GCA_025642045.1 Solanum sejunctum | reverse complement strand
TGACCCTGTCGGATATTAGAAGCTTCTTGGGCTTAGTGGGTTACTATCAGAGGTTTGTGAATGGGTTCTCTTCTATTGCTTCTCCTATGACTAAGTTGAATCAAAAGAAAGCCAAATTTGTATGGATCGATAAGTGTGAAAAGAGTTTCCAAATATTGAAAGATAAGCTTATATCTGCTTCTATATTGTCACTACCAGAAGGGATAGAAGGGTTCGTTGTGTTTTGTGATGCTTCAAGAGTTGGTTTGGGTTATATGTCGATGCAAAATGGTAAGGTGATAGCCTATGCTTCTATACAACACAAGATACATGAAAAGAATTATCCTACCCATGATCTTGAATTAGCTATCATGGTTTTTGCTTTAAAGACTTGGTGTGACTATTTTTATAGGGTGCATGTTGATGTGTTCACCTATCATAACAGTCTCCAATATGTGTTCACTCAAAAGAACCTCAATCTTGAGACAAAGAACGTGGTTATAACTTCTTAAGGACTATGATAGGAGTGTGCATTATCATTCTAGTAAGGCTAATATGGTGGTGGATGCTTTGAGTAAGGTGTCTATGGGTAGCCTAGGTCATGTTTATAATGGTGGCAAAGGGGTGGCTAGGGAGGCCCATCGGTTGGCTAGATTGGGAGTTAGGTTGGAAGAGGTGTATAATGGGGGTATTGTTGTAGTTGATGGCTATAAATATTCATTGGTTGAGGAGGTGAAAGCTAAGCAAGAACTCAACCCATTTTGTTAGAATTGAAGGCATTGGTAAAAGATGGTACAATGGAGCTTTTCTACCAAGGGAGAGATGGTACCCTTGAGATAAAAGATTCTTGATGAGGCTCATGGTTCTTTCTATTCTATTCACCCCGGTTCTACCAACATGTATAGAGATTTGAGGGATGTGTTTTGGTGGGGAGGTATGAACAGGGACATTGCCTAATTTGTTTTCGATTATCATAGTTGCCAACAAGTCAAAGCCAAACATCAAAGGCCGAGTGGCTTAACCCAAGATGTAGAGAATCTTACTTTGAAGTGGAAGGAGATTAATATGGATTTTGTGGTTGGGTTGCCCAAGAATAGAAAGGGTTTTGATTCCATTTGTGTTGTGATTGATAGGATGACAAAATCACCTCATTTTCTACCAGTTTAGACCACATATGGGGCTGACAATTATGCTAGGTTGCATATTCATGACTTAGTGAGGTTGCATGGGTTTCCTTTGTCAATCATATCAGATCATGGTGTCTCAATTTACTTCACATTTTTGGAGGTCCTTTCAAAGAGGACTTGGCACAAGAGTTACACTTAGTATGACCTTTCACCCTCAAATGGATGGCCAAGCCAAAAGAACTATCCAAAACACTTGAGGATATGCTTAGGACTTGTGTATTAGAGCTTATGGGTAGTTAGGATGATCATCTTCCATTGATTGAGTTTGTCAAAAATAATAGCTATTATTCTAGAATCGGTATGGCTTCTTTTGAGGCTCTCTGTGGTAGACGTTGTAGATTAGCGGTTGGGTGATTTGAAGTTGGATAGGTAGCTTTCTTGGGACCAAATCTGGTTATAGAGTCTCCTGAGAAGGTTAGGATGATTAGCAAAAGGTTGAAGATGGACCAAACGCACCAAAAGTCCTATGACAATGTGAGGAGAAGGGATCTTCAATTCAAAGTTGGTGATTTGGTCTATTTAAAGGTGTCACCCATGAAGGGTATGGTTCATTTTGGTAAGAAGGGCAAGTTGAGTCCAAGATATGTGGGTCCTTATAGGGTAATGAGGAGGATTGGCAAGGTAGCTTATGAGTTAGAATTGCCGAGTGAGATGGATTTGGTTCATCTGGTCTATCATGTATCCATGTTTAGGAAATGTATAGGAGACCCTAATGCTATTGTGCCTTTTGATGTTATAGGCGTTGTTGAAGAAAATTTGACTTATGAAGAGGTTCTGGTTCAGATTTTAGATAGATAAGTGAATAGGTTGAGGAACAAGGATATGGCTTCCATTAAGGTCCTTTGGAGGAATCAACAAGTCGAATATGCTACATGGGAGGCTAAAGCAGATATGCAAAAGTGATATCCTTATTATTCCATTCTACTCAAGCCTAAGGTGCTAATTGTAATTCATCTATATGATCTCAAGTTTTAAGTTTATTCCTCATGTCATTGCATACATTAATGTTTAAATTGACAAGTTCATGATAATTTTACAATTTTGTTGAAATTCTTGAAATGATGTTTAACTGCATTGTTGCTTCCTTATGTGGGCTGAAATTGTCATGTTTACGACTCTCACATACATTTCTTTGACATTTGAATATAAATATTCCCAAGGAGAAGATATTGAAATGACCCTAAAAAGTGCCCGAAAATATGTCTCGAAAGTGCCCGAAATCCTAATTTTCATGTATCTCATAATTCATGCGTGATATCAAAAATTCAAATTCATATTCTTGTTCAGGGGGACACATTGAGTGGGGAATGGTTCTAAGCCTAATTCAAGACCAACCATAGCAAAATTTAAAAATCGTAAAATTGCGACATCCAGTGAGCTAGCACACCCCAAGCGCGACGCGCTGAGGGCATGCCTCAATGTATTTTTGTGCTAGTTGTTATAGTCGGGGCGAAGACTTTTGGCCCTTTGGCCTAAGCCTTCCCATGTATGAAAATACCTATACTTAGGTATATTTCACCTTTATATCATCCAAGACATTCCCCAGTACTCTCTCAAACCCTTAGACTAATATTTCTCTGAAAATTCAAGTGTCCAAGTCTCTTCTGGATCATAAGGATTTCATCCAAGCTTCAAGTATCCATTCAAATCGTTTTCAAGGATTTCCCCAAAATCAAGGTATATGGGTTTCATTCACGAGTTCCTTTCACCCATGAAGCTCAAGCTTCCTTTTTACCTAAATTGTATGATTTCAAGTAGATTTACATACAAGTCTTACTTATTATGAATTAGACTATGAACTATGTTGCAGTTTCATAAAATTGTGATTGTTTTAACATGTTTTGAGCTATGAATCTAAGATCTATTATTGGATTTGATGAAAGATTTTTATGCATATTACTTGAGAGTGTTACCAAGTATTGATGGATGATTTTACGTTAAATTTTCTTGCATGATTTAATCCCTAATTTGCCTGGTATTACACTACCACTACACATCTGCCAAATATTTGATGAAATGTCCGGTTATGATTTCTTGAAGAAATGAGGGTGTAATGCATGTCTTATGAGATGAATGACATTATGATGATGAAAGGAATGTATGTATATGATATTCTCCTATATTGTATTGGAAATTGTCCATGCCCCACTCGGGGGGTTGTGAGCCCGAATAACTATATCAAGGGGTTTGTACCTTGATAATCATGTTGAGGGGTTTGTTCCTTCATAACCGAGTTGAGGGGTTGGTACCTCAACCATCATGGATGGTAGGGTACGATGATCCACCAACCACTCAAGGGGTTTATACCTTGATAACCAGGTTGAGGGGTTAGTATCTCAATCACCATGGGTGGTAGATGAGATGATCCACCAACCAATTGAGGGGTTGGTACTCAATAAACTATGAATCTTATAACGATAGTGTCTTCTTACACATGTATTAGTTTCTATGTAAGCATGATTTACTTCAAGCATCTTCCATCCATGCCATATTGTTATATGCTACTCATTACCAATGCTTATGCATTTTGATTATGTTGCTTATCTCTTGTCGCATTGCATCCTACATACTTATTATATTCTAATGTACTAATGCATACTGTATTCCTACGTGATGTCACCATGTAGAAATCAGAGCCCACTTAAGTATCTTCCTCTACGTGGCTAGTACGATCTCTC
This sequence comes from Solanum sejunctum, assembly GCA_025642045.1. Taxonomy (NCBI): domain Eukaryota; kingdom Viridiplantae; phylum Streptophyta; class Magnoliopsida; order Solanales; family Solanaceae; genus Solanum; species Solanum sejunctum. The sequence continues at coordinate 15,946 of JAOTQJ010202646.1, read as the reverse complement.
TTTCAAGATAGTTGGTAAGTCCTCCATTCTGGGACAATGTGTATGATCTCATGTTATTTACTAATCCTATATTTCTTTTATGTATGTACATACTAAGAGGGTGAGTCTGGTTGCTTGTCTTGGCTTCCTCTATTATCAATGTAGTAGAGGTGTTGTTGTACAAGTTACGCAATTATGTTATTAGCCTTGACTCTCTTGATTTAATGATGTCTTATGTTATGAAAGATTTTCCCTTAGCCCCTTTTTCTCTTATTTCTACTCTTATTAATGTTTCTTTAATGCTTCCACGACCAAGGATGTGTAATGATATGTAAAGAGGCTTGTTTGAGGTTCCCTTGAGTTCCCTATTCCCTGTGTCACGTCTAGGCCGTATGCTTGGGTCGTAACATAATTGATAAGAAAGCTAAGGCTAATTGAGCACAAAGTTCAAACTTGATAAACCAAATGTTTGCAAATTTTAAGACCCTTTTCTAGTATTGGTGGAATAGAAAAAATATCAAGGATAAAAATAATATAAAATCTTTCGATTTGATTACAATGGTATGTATAAATGTTATACAGGATTATTTACATTGGTATGTATACATCTCATTACATATGCATCATTTGAGACATTACAATATATGTTGAGACAGTTGATTATTGCCTGCGATGCCTTGAGACATTTCAGTATGAGGCCTGCGACGACTGGAGAGATACTTGTGATTATGGCCTGGATGCATTGAGATATTTAAGTATATCGACTGTGATTCCCCTAGGTTTTATATATCGCCTGCAATACCCCTAGGTTCTATCTTATAGCTTAGGCTCAATAAATGTGTACATTGGCGTTGCGATAGTCGTGATTCCACCTCATTAATGGCCTGTGATGCTATTGTATTCATGTGTTTCCTTTAATTGTATCATTGATAATATTTACTGACTTTACCAATTTCTATACATGTTTATATTGTATACTAATTCCTTTGATGCAGTTGATAGGATTCTTTGTTATTACATACTTGTTAGATTTCTTTTACTTAGTCAGTTGAACCTATTAGTACATTTTAGTATACTTACACCTACTTTGCTTCATCCTTGCAGATCGACTACAGGGACCCAAACAAGGCAGTTGATTTATTCTACCCAAGTCTTTTCCAATTATCTATATCTTAGCGGTGGGGCTCAGACTTCGGGTTGTCATGGATCTTTGCTTCTATTTTTTATTATCTTTCCTTTTGGGCTATCTATAAGACATATCAACTTTGTATCCTATTTTGAGATAGCTATATTAACTCTTTGTAATACTTTAGATACACTTGTACTCACAACTCCAGGTTTTGATATTTCTTATGTTATGTTGTGATTGTTTCTGTTTTACTTATTTTCTTTAGTTGCAATATGATTTTGGGTCGTGACATGTTTGGTATCAAAGCTCTAGGTTTTTTGGGCTCATGAGTCAATGGAAAGGTGTCTAGTAGAGTCTCTTAGATAGGTCTGTAGATGTTCATACCCATCATCAAGAGGCTAGAGGTACTTGATAAGAAAAGATTTCACGTATTACTTCTATTCATGAATTTCTTTGTATCACTTATTTTAAAAGTATCCAATCTACTTCTTCTGCATAGATGCTAGATTCTAGATACTGTTGATCAGAAGGAGAGCCCAAGTCAGCTGATGTGGCTCCCACTCATGAACGACGCAGAGAAAGTGATAGGGCTAGGGGCTGAGGACATCTTTTAGGGGCAGTCAACCCAGAGAACATACTAGATTGACTTCTCATCCCTAGTTGTTAGACCCTTTTTTTAGGAGTTACTCTTGAGGATAATGTCTTGATTGAAGGGAGCACCTCCCGCCCCAGCTACTGTTGAGGTATCAATTTCTATAGCACCAATTGGTCTTTGTATAGTTCAATCTGAACCAGCTATGACTGATGTGGGTCCTTTTCCATCTCTAGCAAATCCTCTTATAATTACTATGATTTTGCCTCAGATATCACAGCTAAGTTCAGGTTCTCAGTTTCAGAGTTTGGCTATCGCTCTATATATTATAATACCCTTATTATAGTGCCACCATCTTCTACTATCCCAATGATGTCCATAGTTGAGCAGAAGAGCTTTGAAAGGTTTGTACTATTGGCTCCTCTTCATTCAACTTCCTGTCTGAGTGTCTAGATCAATTATGTAATGTAGCTATTTTGAAGTCACATAGAGTTTCCTATAGTTCTTCTCAGTTCTCTAGCCTCGCTAAGGAGTGGTGGAGTTCAATTTTAGCTCGTCGACCTATTAGATCTCCAGTTTTGACATCAGAGCAGTTTACAGGGGTGTTCCTAGAGATATTTATGCCATATAGCCTTTAGGACAACTACAAGGATGAGTTTTATAGGCTTCAATAGGGTTCTATGTTAGTATTTTATTACAAGGCCAGATTTCATACATTATCTAGATATACCTTGTCCAGCATCGCTACTGAGTTTGAGAGGATTAGAGGTTTGAAAAGAAATTGGCAGGATATCTTCAAGAGGCTATAACTTCCTTGGAGGAACTTTGTAGAGTGTAGTTGATCACTCTCATATGATAGAGCACACCAAGGATGAGAGATAGTATGGCGGGAAGAGCACCCACCAACATGGCTAGTTTAGTAGTCACCCGTTCTGTGACAGGGAGTTTCAGAGGCGGGGCCATTAAGGTTGGGTCGTCCATGCCACCATCAAAGCTTCCAACAGTGTTGATAGGCCTTAATCTACTTAGGCAGCCATGATAGTTCCTTTAGTGCACCCAGGCATGGTGGCTTTTTAGCAAAAGCCATATTATAGGCAAAAGACTAGGGGTTGTTATCATTTTGATAAGATTGGGCACTTGGCCCATCATTGTCCTCACTATGCACCTCCTACTCAGACTTCAGGTTCTTAAATAGCTTATCGAGTTCCATCAGCGGCACCTAAGGACACATCCCAGGCTATAAAGGATGGTACTAGATTGGGTTGTGGTATAGTGAGAGGTGGTGCACATGGTGTCCTACAGTCTATGTATGGGTGTAGAGATTATTATGCTGTCATAGATAGAGTCAAGGCAGAGGCCTTTGATGCAGTTATAACAAGTATCGTGTAGTGTTCTATTTTCAGCTTTGGTTTTATTTGATGTAGGATCTATTTATTCCTATATGTTCACCTATTTTGCTTCTGATATTGATATTATGTGAAAACCACTTGTAGAGCCTATTTGTGTTTCCACCTCAATAGGTGAGCCAATAGTGGTGAATCAGGTATATCGAGGTTGTATTATGTCTTTTATGGGGAGAGATATTGTGTTAATGTAACGACCCGGGCCTAGGGCCTAGACATGACATGACAAAAGGGAACCTAAAGAGACCCTAAACAAGCCTCTTAGTATATCATTTACACATTCTTGGTCGCGCAAGCAATTAAATAACAAAAAGATAGTAGAAATAAGGGTAAAGTGACTGAGGAAGTCCTTAATAACACAAATCATAAAAGAGAGTCAAAGCTTAAAGCACCATTACATCATTAGTTCCAACATCATCTCTAAACATAGACTTGAGTGGGGGCGAAGACACTTTCGGGGCTCACCCTCATAGTATAAAGATTTTAACATAAGATATAACAAAAACAAGAGAGTAAAGCTAGTGTCCCTAAACTTAAAGACTCACCAATAGCTATTCTTCAAGATATCACAACTCGCCACGAGGATGATGATTGTGAGGGGCTCCAGTTCCAAAATGGTAACATCATGTAGGCATAGAGTATGCGTTAGTACGCTTAATGTATTAAGTATGTACTATGCAATGCAACAGAACAAGAGATAGGCAACATAATCAAAATGCATAATTATAAGCAAGAAATAGTATATTAGCAACACAACATGCATGATCAATGCTTGAAGTAAAACATGCTTATATAAAATATAATACATGTGTAGGAAGAGACCATCATCATAGACCAAGAAACTAGTACTTGGAATACAAGGCATGTCATCCACTTGGAATGTAATTGATGTATATACCCCTCAAATAGTAGATGGGCATGTTACCTCCATCAACGTCGCCAAGGTATATTCCCCTTAACATGGTAGATGTGCACGTCACTTTCATCAAAGTAGTCAAGGTACATACCCATCAACATAGTAGGTGGACATAGCTTCCTCCATCATAGTGGTTAAGGTTTATACCCCTTAACTGATGCATGAATATAGCACCCTCCATCATAGTGGTTGAGGCATAACATCCCCTCAACAAGGTAAGGTCAACTTGCAACATTAAAGATACTTTTCATGAAATCAACACATATACAGATTACTTTCATCATCATAAAGTCATTCGACTCATTGGCTATGCAATAGATCATCAATAGCTCAAGAATCCTTAACTGGACATTCTATCAAACACTTGGTAGGTGTGTAATACTAGTTTAAAATCATGCAATTCAAGGGTGAAATCGTGTGAGAAAATGTAATGTAAATCAACCCACCAACATTTGGTAATACCATCATGCAAGATACATTTAAACCCCTCATTAGATCTCATCATAGCACATATATTCATAGGCCAAAACATGCTTAAACAGTCCACATTCATGAAACCCCAACATAGTGTATAATCAAATTTATAGTAAGAATACCCATAAGTAAATTAATGTGAAAAGATATGATTTGTATAAAAAGAAAGGTTGGGCACCATAGGTGAAAGGATCAAATGGTTGAAACCCATATACCTCAACATTGGAGTTTCCCTTGATGAAGACTGCAATGAGAACTTGAAGCTTAGATGAATTCCTTATGATTTAGAATGAGTTTGGGACATTTGAATTTGAGTGAAATATTTAGCTAAGTGTTTGATAGGATTTTAAGGAATGTGTTGAATGATATGAGGTTTAAAAATGACTAAGTATAGGTTTTTTTATGCATAGGAAGGCTTAGGGACAAGACCCCAAGGCCTTGGACTGAAAAAAAACTAGGAAAAATGTATAGGTCCGCGCCTGGCCGCGTCGCGCCAGAGGCGCGAATTGATTCTGAAAATTAAAATTTTTGGAAAATTAAATTTTTAAATGGTTGCTCTATAATCAGGGTTATATCTATTTCCCATTCAATTTTGCCCCCTAATTATGAATATGAAGTTAGATTTTTGATATCATGCATGGATTTTGAGATATATAAAAATTATGATTTTGGGCATTTTTTAGGCATGTTTTAGCACTTTTGGAGTTATTTCAATATCTCCACCTTGGGAACATTCATCTATGAATGTAAAAGATATGTATATGACAGAAATAATCAAGATGAGTTCAGCCCAACATATGAATGCAACAATGCACTTAAACATAATTTCAAAATCTCAACATAAGTGTCAAAATCACTATGAATTTATCAACATAAACATGAATGCATACAATGACATAAAGGCTGACACATAAAACTTGAAATCATATAGGGAACTTGAATTAGTACCTTACGCTAGAGTAGAATAAGGATATCACTTTTGCATGTCCGCCTCGACCTCCCATGTGGCACTTTTAACTTGTTGTTCCTCTAAAGGACCTTAACGGAAGCAACATTCTTGTTCCTCAACCTCTTCACCTGTCTATCCAAAATTTCTACCAGAACCTCTTCATAAGTCAAATTGTATTCAACAATACCAATCATATGTAAAGTCACAATAGCACTTAGATCACCCACACACTTCCTCAACATAGAAACATGGAAGATAGAATGAAACATACTCATGTCATTGGGCAACTCCAACTCATAGGCTACCTTACCAATCCTCCTTAAGAACCTATAAGGATCGATAAATCTTGGACTCAACTTACCCTTCTTATCAAAATGAACCCCACCCTTTATGGGTGAGACCTTTAAATAGAGCCATCACCAACCTTAAATTCAAGATCCTTTCTCCTTACATCGGCATAGGACTTTTGTCGACTTTGGGCTGTTTTAAACCTTTCCCTTATCATCCCCACCCTCTCCATGGCCTCCATAACCATATTTGGACATAACAAAGCCATATACTCCATCTCAAACCATCCAATCGAGGACGTACAACGCCTACCATAGAGAGCCTCAAAAGAAGCCATACCAATGCTAGAATGATAGCTTTTATTGTAAGCAAACTCAACGAATGGAAGATGATCATCCCAACTACCCTTAAACTCCAAAATACAAACCCTAAGAATATTTCAATGAACTTGGATAGTTCTGAGTGACCCCAAAAAGTGCTCGAAAGTGTCCAAAATTATAATTTCTATATATCTCAGCATTCGTCTGTGGTATCAAAAATCTGACTTCATATTCTGGATCAGGGGGCCAAATTGAGCAGGAAATGGGTCTAACTCCCATTTTAGAGACACAGAATCACAATTTCAATTTTCTAATAATGCAATTTCCAATATGGGTTCGTGCCCCTGGCGTGATGCCCTTTGGGCATGCCCTTGTGTTATTGTTGTGCAATTTTTGTTACTCGGTCCTAGGCTATTGGGTCTTGGGCCTAAGTCTTCCCATGTCTGAAAGTACCTATACTTAGCCATATTTCACATTCATATCATACAATACATTCATCAATACCCTCTCAAACACTTTGATAAATATTTCACCCAAAATTCAAGTACCAAATCTGATTTAGGATGTTAGGGAAATCACTCAAGCTTCAAATCTCCATTCAAATCTTCATCAAGGAATTCTCCAAAGTTAAGGTATGTGGGTTTCAAACATTAGCTCCTTTCACCCATGGTGCCTAACCTTCTTTTTTACCTAAATTACATATTTCTAAGTTGATTTTACTTATGGGTCTTCTATTATTAATTTTACTATGAATTATGTTGAGATTTTGTAAAGTGTTACTATTTATGCATGTTTTGAGCTATGAATCAGCGATATATGATGAGTTTTGATGAGGGGTTTGAATGTATTTTGCAAGGTGGTATTACCAAGTGTTGGTTGGTTGATTTGGTTCAAGATTTCCTCCAAGATCACACTCTTTAATTACATGGATTTACACTAGCACTACACATCCACCAAGTGTTTGAATAAAATGTCTGATTTAGGGTTCTTGAGCCATTGATGATCTATTGCATGACCTAAGACTTGTATGACTTTATGATGATGAAAGGAAGGTATATATGAGTTGATTTCATGAAAGTATCTATAGTATTTCAAGTTACCATAACCTAGTTGAGGGGGTGCTAGTCCTCAATCACCATAGATTGCTGGGTGAGACCACCATTGACAAATTAAGGGATTGATACCTCAATCATCATGGATGGTGGGATGAGACCACCATCAAACAATTGAGGGGTTGATACCTCAATCACCATCGTTGGTGGGATGAGGCCACCATCAGCCAATTGATGGGTTGATACCACAATCACCATAGATGGCGGGGTGAGAGCACAATCAACCAATTAAGGGGTTGATACCTCAATAACCATAGATGGTGGGGTGTGACCACCATCAAACAATTGATAGGTTGATACCTCAGGCCCCATGGATGGAGGGGTTTGACTATTATCATAATGTTGGTCTCTTACTACACATGTAATATGTTTTGTGTAAGCATGTTTTTCTTCAAGCATCACTCATGCATGCCATATTACTATATGCTCATTTATTACCTAATTATGAATTTTGATTATGTTGCCTATCTCATATTAATTACATCCCACATACTTAGTACATTCAAGCATACTAACGTATACTCTTGCTCATATGATGTTACCATGTAGGAACCAGAGCTCCTCATGATCATCCTTATCCTCCCCGTTACTAGTACTATCTGTACAAAGAAAGTTTGTGAGTCCTCAATTTTGGGGATAATTTCTTTGATCTTATGTTATGTATAAAGACTCTCTTTCCTTTATTGTATGCTTTTGACTGTGAGGGTGAGACCGATTGCTTGTCTTGGCCCCCGCTAAGTTATGTAATGGTGCTATAAGCTTGACTTTCTTTATCTCCATGATTTTTCATGAAATGAAGGACTCCCCTAGTCCTTTGCCTATATTTCTATTCTTTAATAGTTGTTTAATTGCTTTTGTGACCAAGGAGGTGTATTGATATGTTAAGCGGCTTGATTGAAGTCCCTTCGGGTTCCCCATTTTCCATGTCATGTCTAGGTCATAGGTTTGGGTTGTGAAAAGCTTGGTATTAGATCACTAGGTTGTTAATGGCCCTCGACATCTAACACACCACATTGATTATAGTTTCATTTATGCTTGTGTTTTGCAGCACGACTATGAGTAAGAGGATATGAGACATTTTAGGAAATATTTTCCTTCTTCTTACTCTATGTCAGCTATAGAAGTTAGTTAAGGTTTCCCCTCTAACGAATGTTCTTCGATATGCTAGATCATGCCTAACACACAAAATAAGAAAAGGCCACACACTCGAGGAACAAGCGGCGCATGGAGAGCTTCTGGATACTCTTATCTTGCTAGCTCAAGTTGTGGCTAATCAAGTCAACCAAGGGACCCAAGCCCCTCATGCTCCAACTTTAGTATCTCGGGTGAGGGAATTTATGAGGATAAACGCGCTGAAGTTCAATGGATCTTAAGCGAATAAGGACCCTCAAGAATTTATTGATGAGGATATAAAGTGTTCGCTTTTATAGGTGTTAGGTCGAATAAGAAGGGGGAGTTGGTGGCTTACCAACTCAAGGGGGTGGCTCAAATATGTTATACACAATGGAAGAGGGAGAAGAGTTACAACAATGTGATTCTTTGGGAGGAGTGTAAGGTGGCTTTTCTTAACCTGTTCTTCTTCCCTTTTGAGCTTAGGGAGGCCAAAATGATGGAGTCCGTAAAATTGAAGCAAAGATCCTTGAGTGTGAGGGAGTATGCTTTCAACTTCAACCAACTCTCAAAATATGCTCCACATTTGATTGCGACCCAAGGTCTAGGATGAATAAGTTAGTGATGGATGCATTCGGTTTGGTGAATAAGGAGTGTTGCGCCACTACGTTAATTAGTGACACAAATTTGTATTGCTTGATGACTTATGCCAACCAATTGGACGGGGAGAAATTGAGGATGAAAAGGGGTCATGAGGCAAAGAGGTCCCATTTTAATGGTAAATTCCAAGGTCCCAAGGGTAGCTAGTTTCTTCAAGGCCAAGGGTCCTATTATGCTCCTAATAGAAGATTTGTCAATGACTACCCAAGGGCCCAAGGTGATAATTGTGTGGTGTCTAATGCTATGTGTACAAAATGTTGTAGGGGTCATGGTGGCCCATGTTTTGGGGACACCAATGCTTGTTTTAGTTATGGAGAAGAGGGCCACAATAAGGTTGATTTCCTCATAATAAAAACAAGGGTGAAGATGTTCGTTCACAAGACTAGGGTGCTAATATAGTTCCTTTGGGGAGAGGAGGTCTACAAGGTAATGCACCAAGGAATAATCAGTTCTATGCACTCAAAGAGAGACAAGGAATTGCTGAGGTGCCCAATATCATCACCAGTATCTTAAAAGTCTTTGATTTTTGATATGTATGCATTGATAGACTCGAGTGCCACTCTTTCTTTTGTTACTCCTTTTGTTGCCAAAAAGTTTCATGTTGAGCCCGAATTGTTGTGTGAGTCTTTTGAGGTGTCTACTCCTATTGGTACATCTACTACTGCTAGAAAGGTCAATATAAATTGTCCTATTTGCATGTTGCATAAAATATTACCTTGCGATCTTATTGAGTTGGATATGATCAATTTTGATATTATTCTGGGGATGGATTAGTTGCATACATATTATGCCTCTATTGATGGTATAACCCATAGGGTCAAATTCTAATTCCCAAATGAACCTATCCTTAAGTAGGAGAGTCATGATGTGGTGGTCAAGGGTAGGTTTATCTCTTGCAATAAAGCCCAAAAGTTGATTTCTAAGAGGTGTCTCTATCATTTTGTGATAGTTTAGGATGTTGAGTCCAAAGTCCTTCCTATTAATTTGATTTAGATGATTAGTGAGTTTCTTGATATCTTTCCAAATGACCTTCTCGGTGTTTCTCCCGAAAGAGAAATAGATTTTGGCACAGACCTCCTTCCCAATTCTCAACCTCTTTCTAGTCCCCCTTCGTATGGCCCCGATGGAGTTAAAGGAGCAATTGAGGGATTTGTTGGAGAAAGGTTTAATTAGGCTTACCCAATCACCTTGTGGTGTATCGACGTTATTTGTGAAGAAGAAAGGTCGGTCCCTTAAAATGTGTATTGACTACCAATAACTTATGTCACCACCCAAGCCTAGGCCGCAGACGTGATACGGCGAATGGGGAACCTGAAGAAACCCCAAACAAGCTTCTTAACTTATCATTATACATCATTGGTCATGGAAACATATAAAAGACATAAAGAGTAAGAATAGAGGACAAAGGAATGAAGGGGAAAGCTTGCATAACATCATAATCAAGAGTCAAAGAGTCAAAGCTTATATCATAGATACATAGCTTGTTTAACAAGCACCTCTACTGGATAGTTAAGAGCAGGGGCCAAGACAAAGCAATTAGGCTAACCCTCATAGTCAAAATAGAACATAAATAAGTGTATCTCAATACATTATAAAACAAACATAGATAAACATCCCTGAAATAGAGGACTCACCAACTAGCTTGAGTAGTACCGAACTAGCCACGTGAATGAGGATGATGATTAACTTGGACTCCGTTTACTACATGGTGATATCATGTAGGCAAAAGTATGAGTTAGTATGTTTGAATGTACTAAGTATGTAGAATGCATTGCAATAAGATATAGGCACCATAACCAAAACGCTAGCAATAGACAATAGGCATAATATAACAATATGACATATATGATCAATGCATAACTAAAACATGCTTAATGGACACATGCTCATATAGGATATCATATGTGTAGAAGAGACCAAACTAGATTTCCAAAGTACAAATCCCTTGGTAGGTTGATAATGATCTCCCGCATCACCCTGGTGTGTGAGGTACAAACCCCTCAACTAGGTTACCCGGATGGGGCATGGTCTAACGCAACACTTGATATAGGGTATATTATATGCACAAACTCTTTTCAACATTATATAGTCATTCATATCATATCTCATTCTTTGAACCTTCAATTCCCTAAGAAACTATATCCAGACATTTTTTCAAACACTTAGAGGGTGTGTAGTGCCAGTGTAAAATCATGCAATTCAAGAGTGAAATCATTCTAGTAAATTCAATGTAAAAGCATCAATAGATACTTGGTAATACCCTCAAGTAATAAACATCAAAAACCTTCACCAATTCTTTCAATAGATCTTAGATTCATAGCTTAAAACATGGTAAAATAGTCACAATTTCATATGCTCAAACATAGTGTGCAATGATTTTCATAATAATCAAGCCCCATGAATAAATCACCTTTAAATCATACAATTAATAAGAAAAGAAAGCTTGGGTATCATGGGTGAAAGAAACCCATGAAAGAATCCCACATACCTTAGCTTGGAGATGAACTTGGTAAAGATTGGACGTGGAGACTTGAAGCTTGAAAAAGAACCTTGAAGGAAATCCTTAGACCCAAAAGAGGTTTTGAGACATGAATTTAGGAGTTAAAATATGACTAAGTGTTTGAGTGAGTATTGGAGAATGTTTAGGATGATATGAGGGTGAAATATGGCTAAGTATAGGTATTTTCACATTTGGATACACTTAGACCCAAGACCCAAAAGTCTTGGATCAGGATAGAAGAACTGGACAAAAATATACATAAGAGCGCACCCTTGGCACGTCGCGCCATGGGCACGGATCGTCTCTGGAAATCACATTGTTATGATTTTCAAATTTTGCTACGGTTGCTCTCAAATTGAGGTTAGACCCTGTTGCTCCTAATTTTTACCCTTTGAACAAGAATATAAAGTTAGATTTTCGATACCACACACGGATTTTGAGATATATAGAAATTACAATTTTGGACAATTCCGAGGCACATTTTTGTGCATTTTTGGTGTCATTTCAATATCTCCACCTTCAAAAAATTCATCCTTGAATGTAAAAGAGACATAAACGATAAGAGTGATATAAACAAATCATCCCTAACAAGGATGAAACATTACATTTAAAATACTATTTTCAAAATTTTAATGTAAGTGTAAAAGCATCATAAATTTGCCAACTTAAACATGAATGCATATGAATGACAAAGGGGCTGAAATTTAAGACTTGAAATCATATAACGGACTTATAATTAGTACCTTAGGATTGAATGGAGTGGAAAAGCTAAGGATATTACTGTTGCATGCCCGCTTTGGGCTCCTATGTAGTATTTTTGACTTATTGGTTCCTTTAAAGGACCTTAACCGATACCACCTCCTTGTTATTCAATCTCTTCACTTACATATCCAAAATATGAATCGAAACCTCCTCATAAGTCAAGTTATTGTCAAGAACCTCCACGGCATCAAGAAGCACAATAGCATTAGGATTACCAATACATTTCCTCAATATAGAGACATGAAATACTGGATGGACCAATTCCATCTCACTAGGTAACTTCAACTCATAAGCTACCTTGCAACCCTTCTTATGACCTCTTAAGTAACAACTTATCTTGGGCCTAACTTTCCCTTCTTGACAAAATGGACCACACCCTTCATGGGTGAAACCTTTAGGTAAACCCAATCACCAACCTTTATCTAATAATCCTAACCTTCTCAAGAGCCTACATACCCAGATCTGATCCTAAAAAAGTTGTCTCACCAACCTCAAACTATCCAATTGGTGATCTACAATGCCTACCATAAAGAGCCTCAAATGGAGCCATACCGATGCTAGAATGACAGTTACTATTGTTGGCAAACTCAATCAATGGAAGTTGATCATGCCTACTACCTTTAAGTTCCAACACATATAGTCTAAGCATATCCTCAAGTGTTTGGATGATATTATTGGCTTGGCCATCCGTTTGAGGGTGGAAGGCCGTATAAAGCTTAACTCTAATACCAAGACCCCTTGTGAAAGATCTCCACAACTGTGAAGTAAATTGTGACCCACGATTTGATAAGATGGGCAAAGGAACCCAATGAAACCTTACCAAGTCATGGATGTACAACCTTGCATAATCTTCAGCCCCAAATCTGGTCTTAACCAGTAGAAAGTGAACCAACTTTGTTATTCTATCAACCATAACCTAAATGGAGTCAAAACCCTTTCTTGTCTTGGGCAATTTATCTCATCTAACTTCAAAGTAGAAACCTTATGTATTGGGTTCGGCCTCCCATTCTTTGATGTTCGGCTTTACCTTGTTGACAACTATGGTAATCGGAGATGAATCTGGCAATGTCCTTCTTCATGCCTCCCCACCAATACACATTCCTCAAGTCTCTATACATTTTGGTGAACTGGAGTGGATAGAATAAGAAAAGTTATGGGCCTCATCAAGGATTTTCTCTCTTAAACTATCAACACAAGCACACAAACCTACCTTGGTACCTAAGGGTACCATCTCCCCCTTGGGAGAAAACCTATACTTTGCCCTCTTTCACAAAGGCCTTTAATTCAAGCATGGAGGAGTCAAGATCTTATTTTGCTATCACCTGATCAACAAATGAAGATTTAGACCCATCAACGACAACAACACTATCATCACCAATCTCTTTCAACTAACCCCTAATGTAGCCAATTGGTGCACCTCCCTAGCCATTTCCTTGTCACCGCCATCTACATGAGCTAGGCTACCCTTAGACACCCGACTCAAAGCATCTGTCATAATATTTTCCCTACCTGGATAGTAGTGTACACTCATATCATTGCATTTAAGAAGTTCTAACCATCTCCTTTGCCTCAAGTTGGAGGCTCTTTTGATCGGTGAACGCATCCACATGCACCCCATATAAGTAGTGACACCAAATCTTTAATGCAAACACAATCACGGCTAAGTATAGATCATCGGTAGGATAGTTCCTTTCATGTACCTTGAGTTGCCTAGAGGCATAAGCTACACCTTACCATTTTGCATCAAAACACAACCAAAACCAACCGAGGGAGCATCCCAATACACCACAAATTCCTCAAGCCCATCCGGTAGTGAAAATATAGGAGCAAGCATAAGCTTTTTTTTTGAATGTTTGGAAGTTCCTCACACACTCATTGATCCACACAAACTTAACTTTCTTTTGAGTCAATTTTGTCATAGGGGAAGCAATGGAGGAGAACCCATTCACAAACCTTCTATAATAACCCACTAGGTCCAAGAAGCTCTTAACATATGAAGGGGTTAATGGTCTAGGCCAAATTCTAATCACATAGATTTTCTTTGGATCCATCTTAATACTATCCGCCGACACCATATGACCACAAAATGCAACCTCCTTCAATTAAAATTCACATTTTTCATACTTAGCATACAATTTCTCCTCCCTCAATCTTTGTAACACAACCTTTGAATGACCCATATGCTCCTCCCTACTATGTGAATGAATCAATATATCATCAATGAAGACTACAACAAAGGAATCAAGGTAGTATTTGAAGACTTTATTCATAAGGTCCCTGAATATTATTGGTGCATTGGTCCACCTAAAAGACATCACAACAATCTCATAATATACATATCTAGTCCAAAAATCCATCTTATTAATATCAAACTCCCTCGCCTTCACTTGATGATACCCAAACCAAAGATCAATCTTAGAGAAATCGCTAGCCCCTTGCAAGTTGTCAAAAAAATCATCAATCCTTGGAAGAGGATACCTCTTCTTGATGATGACCCTATTGAGTTTCCAGTAGTCAATACACATCCAAAGGGACCCATCCTTCTTTTATGCAAACAATGCTAGGCACCCTAAGCTAATTGGCTAGGTCTAATAAATCTATTCTCTAACAAGTCCCTCAATTGGTCCTTCGACTTCTTCAACTCTGCGGGGGCTATACAGTAAGGGGATTAGAAATAGGTTGAGTATCGAGGAGGAGGTATATGCCAAAGTCTATTTCTCTTTTGGGAGGAACACCGAGAAGGTCATTTGGGAAGATATGAAGAAGATCATTTACAATGGGGACTGACTCTATGTGAAGGACTTTAGACTTCACATCCCTAACCCTTATAAGATGATAAAGACACAACTTAGAGATCAACTTACGAGCTTTAATGCAAGAGATGAATCTATCCTTAACCATCATATGTTGACTTTTCCACTCAAGGATGGCTTCATTTGGAAATTAGAATTTGACCCTATAGGTTCTACAATCAATAGAAGCATAGCAGGTATGCTATAAATCCATTCCAAGAATTACTTCAAAATCAACCATATCTAATTCAATAAGATCACAAGGCAACAATTTATGCAAAATGCAAATAGGACAACTTCTATAAATTTTTCTAAGGAACTTTTGGGCAACAAAGGGGGTGACAGATGTGCTGTAAAAATATAGTATATTTGAAGCCTAAAACAAGGGATTTTGTGAGTTCTTCATTCAAGTTTTTATAGTTTTTGTGTGTTTCTATGTTATTTCTTGCAGAAAAGTTAGGTTGGCATGATTTTGAAGAAAAGTTATAGATTTTACTGAAGCTTAGGACATACGAACACATTTACGAGTTGCATTCCAAGCTAGGAGTCATAGAGTATGTAATAACAAGAGTTAGAGACCAAAAATTCAAAAACTGCTAAGTGGACATCATCCCTACGAGGCCATCCTATGAGTTGTAAGTTTTATTATGACTCATATTGGAAGACATGTAGCAAGAATCAAAGAGCTAAAATGTTGGACCAAAACATAAGGACTAAGAGTATGAGAGGAACATATGATTCATAGCTCAAGTAATGACTCATACCTATGGATCATATCAGTTTAGGCCAAGATGCCAAGAACCTGATGAGACCCCAACCATGACTCGTAGGTCATCCTGCGAGTCGTACCTGTGAGATTTATCAGCTGTCAGATGTCTTGTTTTTATAAATTCTAGGGTTGTTTGGTAAATACTATATGTTGTTTATGTTAGTCTCTTAGAAAAGAGTTCGACCATGAGA
>JAOTQJ010202627.1:0-19792 GCA_025642045.1 Solanum sejunctum | reverse complement strand
TGAAAAATTGAAACTCATGTTTATGTAGGAGAAGAAGGAGTACATCATGAAGCTTTTCCTAATTAGCTGGAATACTACCATTGAAAAAGTTTTCAAAAAAATTCAAGTTTGGAAGCAATATGACATCCAGTGGAATTTCCCCTTTGAACTCATTGTCAGTCAAGTGAAGTTCTAAGAGGTTTGGAAGACGAAGACCAGTAGCAGTTGGAATTCTTCCTAAGAGCCTGTTCAAAGTTAATACAATATATTTCAAATAAGATTTATTAAAAATAGCCTCAGGAAGCTGATCTATATGATTATAATTTTGTTCAAACTTTAATTCTATCAATTTGATAGCTTTCCCAATTCTAGAGGAACTAGCCCCTCCAAGCTATTGCATTCACAATAAAGATTTTGAAGAGTGGAAATGTTTTCCAATAAAATGAGAATAGTCCTATATATTGGATTATTACCAATATAAAACTCCTCGAGCTTTGATAAACAACTAATATTTTTTGGTATTTCTCCAATTATGTTGTTGAAAGATATGGAGAGTACTTTGGCAGATGTTGCAAGGAATGCAACCAAAACTTTTGTTGAGGGTTATATTTAAAAATTCCATATTTTATAAAAATGTTACTTTAGCAAGCAAGAGAGGACCAAAAAGTTGCTCATTCCCAAAGCTATTAAAAGTAGTGACAAGATATTAAATAGTAATGTGGGAATGAAACCTGTTAGTTGATTATCAACCAAGGACAAAAATGTAAGCTGGCTCAGATTACTAATCTCCCTAGGAATGTTGCCGCTAATTTTATTATAATACAAATTGATGTTCAACAACTTTATGGCATTTTCAATTGAAAAAGGTATTATACAAGTGAAGCTATTGTTCCCAAGATTTAAGAATCTTAGTTTGGATAGATACCACAGTCCTTTCCACATTTTGCCAGAGTTTATTGTTAGCCTATAAAATGATTTGAACTCTTGGGTGTTGAAATAGACTTGCTAAAGTACTTCCTTGCAGCTGATTGTTTTGAAATCTATCACTCGCAAACAGAACAAGTAGCCAAGTTCATAAGGCATGCCACCATGGTTCTTGAAACTGAAAATACTGAGAAAGGACAAATTGACCAAACAAAGGGAAATTGTAAATTGAAGTTGCAAAGTAGGAAGAGTCAAGGCAACAACTCTTTGCATTTTTAAACTGCACGTGTCACCGATCTAAGGGCAAACAGATTGTTTTTGGTTCAATTATTGGACTAAAATTGACTAGGACTTCTAATAAAATTTTGGAAAGCTAGTAGAGATTCTTCGACTGAATCATTTGAAGGTGCAAATAATATAAAAATAGATAAATATTGAGTTAGAAATAGAAGAATCAATAAGTCAATGTGCTTCTCCATGTTTTTAAAGTATATGTTTTGCTAGCAAAGTTACAAGTGTAAATTCAACTTTTCATTGATAGAAGCCATGGGAGTAATCGCCATCTTGTTAAGTCATTTCAGTTA
The DNA here is from genome assembly GCA_025642045.1 of Solanum sejunctum. Lineage (NCBI taxonomy): Eukaryota > Viridiplantae > Streptophyta > Magnoliopsida > Solanales > Solanaceae > Solanum > Solanum sejunctum. Next base: position 18,305 of record JAOTQJ010202627.1, on the reverse strand, counting down.
AAATAATATTCTCCTACTAACTTATTCTTAGATTATATCATTACGTGTTTGATTCCTCTACTTTGGTTATTGTATTATTTCTTGATTTTGCCATTCTTATCACCATTAATTTCTACATGCTTTCATCATTGATGTATATCCTTTCCTTGCTAATTTTGATTTGATTTACTCAAATTGGGAGTCTACTGGAAACAATCTTTGTATGATTTACTTTCACAAGATACCACACAACCTTGAACTTGGCCAACTCCTACTAGCCAAATCTGCAAATTGAGCTCTCTCAAGCCTCTTCTAGATAGTAGCATTGAAAGTATCAACCCTAGCATCCATTGCCTTAATTCTTCGATCCATCTCAGCTAGGGTGAATGCCTTGGACTACTCCTCCGAGTCCTGCACTGTCTGATAAACCCATGGCTTTATCTGGTTCATCAACTTGCCCAGTTGGGCCTCTTTCCTAGTCAACCTGCATACCAAAGCCTGAAATGCAAAAGCAAACAAAACAGGTAAGTTTGCAGAAGTAAATTGTGAAGCAAAAGGCTCTTGTGTAGGTGTAGCTACGGAAGGCATCGCCTCGTTGTCAACTAAAGGAGACTATTCTAGTGCAACTGGAGTGGAGGTGGTAGTAACTGTAGCCTACTCCTCAGTAGCTGGCTGGAGTGGAAATGTCTCAAGCATGGAAAAAGGAACTGATCTCTGGAAGGCCAACGAATTCTTAGTAACCTTGATTAGGATAGGATCCATAGTGTGAAGGGCCTCGAGGTATGGGTCTATGTGAAGAAAGATGTGCACTTCGACCTCAGTGCATAGTCTATGTATCAAGATAAGGAACGACAATGAGGTATTCATTAGAGCGTGGACTCATGAATTTGCTCAGGAATGACACACGGCCAGTCGATCTAATAGCCAGCCAAGATACTGGCTAGTAATATGACCCTCTCCAAGGTGATGACATTATATATGAATGTAGGCCTGATGTATGACTGAATCATAGCCCACCATAATTTTGCTTAAAAGGAGAGGTGGGACTTCACTATAGGATTACATGTTTGGTAGCCTATGTAGGCTCAACATCACCCTCAACTATCTGGCTCACTACCCATCTGAAGAGCTTGGTCCTTATATCAATCTTCTTCCCGATAATAGCACGTTGCATCATATCAATCTTGTTGTCATATTCGATTGTGTGGTGTGGCTACTTATAGTTAGGACCAAACTGAATCTAGCAGATAATTTCCTCTGAGATGTCTACCGTTTAACCTCGAACGAAGACCCTGCGCAACCTGAGCTGATCCAAAGCCTTCTTCACCTATGGAGGATCTCAGAGGATGGTAGCTGCATAGGTAATATAGAATTCTCTAACCACAAGTGGGGTGTACTTGCCCAGTTGCTTTGATAACCATCAAAGCCTATGTCGATTAATTTTTATCTCTAAAATTGGAACTCGACTCAACCCTAAGTCATTTAACCAGGACCCCTCATGAAACTGTCTAATAGCTTTTCCCTATCCCTTTTGCTCTAGTCCCTTCTCATAGATCTCCTTTATGCCCTTGATTTCCCATCAGTGATTATGGAGATCAACGGCACAGATAGATAGCTCAATTTATGACTCTACTGCTGCTTCATCCTAAGGTACATCATCGGATTCTATCCAGAACATATTCACATCTACATTGGACTGGGAGGCACTCTAACTTGACCTCTTAGACTGGTCATTATCCGTATATTCATCTCTCCGTTATCTATAAAATGCTCTCATAATAGTAGCTCTAGTTCTCAAGGTCATTGTTATTGAAAATTACACCATAAATTCGCAATCAACCCCAATACAATAATCACAACCTAAGAAAGAAGTAAAGAGAAAAAGAAACAAAAAAGGAAACACACAAAAATCAACACTGCACCAGTTGTAGGTTGCAAATATGAGGCATAGGTACAACTCATTGGGTGACCGGCGAGTCGTATCATGGGTTCATAGTCCAATGGTGCCTAAGAAAAAAATCACACTCAAAATAGATACGAGGCATAGGTATGACTTATAGTGGAGAATACGAGTCGTAGGCTGGCTTGTACCAATTTCCAATGGCATTTTGTAAATACAAGGCATGTTCATGAGACCCCCACTTTGACTCATAATGGATACTCCGACCCATAGGTGGGTCTCGTATAGCAAGTGTGAAGGGTTCACAGGTAATTATTACTCCCTACAAAGGGGTCACTATGACTCATAGGTTCTTCTACAAGCAATATATAGACCTCGTAGCAGGGAATATCAAACATATGTGGTGTCTTCAACCTTACCTTGCCAACAACAATAGATCAACCACAAATTTCTAATAACATTTGAAGCAATTTTTAAACCATATAACAAGCACACCAATATCCCACTACCCCTAATCATGATAATTCAATCTATACCCAATCAAGTAACCATTATTTTCCCAACACATTCAAGAATTTCCAAAAATGATCAATCCCACAACACCCAACAGAAGCACAAACAATCAAACTTAGAAGATCAAGGGGATTAGATGCAAAAACTGACAACGGATTTCTCAAACCACCATTTCAACCCCATAGGCATACCCATAGTAAAATCACAATCCCTCCATGAATATAGCAATTAATCAAGCATCACATAACATTCCATGCACATGACTAATACTAAACATGGCAAGATGTCATCATCACAACCAACCATAAGAGCGATTTCAAAATTTAGAATTAATTAGGTAATTTCAAATGACACAACCTTAATTCTCATTTATATGCATCACTTTTTTCATGGGTACTTTCAATACAAATTTCACACATAAAATCCCAGAATTTCATGAGACACAAAAATACGAGTGGAAAATTTAACCAAGAAACATACCTTTTGAGAGTATGATGAACAATTAATCACAAAGAGAAGAAACGGGTCAAAACCTTAGGTATTGGATGTTTTGTCAGAAACTTTTTCAGAAAATGATGTGGGTATGCTAGAAAGTTGATCAAAACTGTGTGGGGAAATGTCGCGGGGACTGGAATTTAGTAAATACGGGTTTAGAATAGGGGAATTAAGTGTCAAAAATCATTTTGACCCTTAATATACCCCAACTTAGCCAACTTTTAAAATCATTGAGTCGGGTCCGTGAGACCCCAACGATGAGTCATAGGGATTCCTATGACTCATAGGTAATGGATTCATAGCAGACCCTAACGTTGAGAAATTTTTTGAAAATATACTTAGACACTACGAACCCCATTTACAACCTATATCTTGGGCTACAAATCATAAAATTGGCTCATAATGTGAGTGACAATACTATGACCATCACAATTACCCTTTACAAGGCATGACTATGAGTTGTAATATGTACTATAGCTCGTAGGCCTAGTGGTAGAGGTTGCTTAAAATGCTATTTTCTCCAAACTTTAAGCACTTGCTTAACACCTGCAAAACAACATCTCTAAATACACCAATATTTAAATAACACAACTGATCCAGTGTCTTGCAATATCAAAACAAAGATCAATCCACTACCTAGAAATTTAAACAATCAAAATGAACCTCAAAACAAGCCAAAAACCTAAAAAATACTTGAGTTGCCTCAAAAGGAGAGCCTTGTTTAACATTGTGGATCGACTTAGTCATTAATGAGTACTCAGACTTCCTCATGGTTTAGAGCTCCCTTATCACCATTTCCTACATTTATCCTTCGATCACCTTATATATGTTCCAATTACATGGAAACAAGATCAAACTTATGATCAAGTCTCTAAATTTCGAACACTTGTTGGTCCACTTTATAATTCACATTGATGATGTCAAATTTTATTTCCTGCATCATGTCCTTATGTAGTCCATTCTTCTTGATCAATTTTTCAAACATGCCTCAATCTTGGAAGATTCACCCGCAATGCATTATTATTGTGGTAGCTTGAACCAAGGGTTCGCACCATTCTTTGCTTCTTGGCCAGGCTAATCCCTCGATGTAATAGTTATGTAGCTGGGTGCTCATAAAATGGTTGATACATCTGACAAAAGGCATAAAACTTGCCTATATATGCAGTAACTTCAACAAATGATTTTTCGAAAAATGACCAACAATCCCCTCCAAATAGAGCAACAGCTTGAGCTTGTTGTGGAGAGTTTAGTGCACTATAGAAACTCGCAACTAGTTCATCATTTGGCAAATGATGATTTTGGGCCTTGTCCACCAATCGTTGATACCTTTCTCAATTTGCACTCAACGACTCACTAGGGACTCGTTGGAAGTTTACAATTTGATCATGCTATTAGGACTTGTCAGGTATGTCATAGAAGCTTGCTATGAACACTCTTTGCACCTCTCCTGAATTAGTGCACACATCTTAAGAAAGCATGAACCACCACTTTTCTGCATCACATTGAAGAGTCATTGGAAACACCTGTAGGGCTATCATGTCCAAAGCTGGATGTCATACTCCCATAGCTTCTCTACATATATATGACAACCTTTGTAGATGGGAGAGAGTGTCTTCGGATGGGTAAGCATAGAATATAACACTTCCTTTGTAGTTATTGGAGTAAATAACTTGTGATGAAAATTTGTTCCCCCACCATTGTTGGGTATCTTGCTGAATATCTGAATTTGGCTGGAATAATAATTAGACCTCTGTAATGTTCTTGTACAAAAAGAGCTAACAAAAATGAAAAATAAAATAAACTTCAACAAAATGTAGAAATTAACTCTTGAATTAAGGACTAGTGAGGTCAAGTAAAAAACCTAGTCGCATTTCCCAGCAATGGCCCCATAAATTTTGATGTTCATGCTTTAACAGTAAAGCGGTCACTATCAAGTATAAAGCTAACCAAAGGCTAGGGGCTAATCCAGAGGGAATATGGAGTTTCACCAAATTGACTCACCAACAATCTTTTCAAGTATCAATCGACTATATTCTCAAGAATGGGGGAGGGGTTTGTGAATTGGAATAAAATAACTACAAAAACTATACTAATAAGCATGAAGAGACAATCAATGCAACTTGGAAATTATGTTCCCCTTGATTCACTAACTCAAATACCTAGATAACATATCCCTAATTGAGACATTACATACAAGATAGTAACTTAGGTTCTTCTAGCCCTTTTATAAAGGTGAATGTCGAATTTCACCATGGTGCTTGATCGAAAACCATGTATGGCTACTAACTGTTACCCATTATCCTAGTTAACCTCTCCTTAGTTGGGTTTGGTTGATTACGAGAATATATCAATCGAACTTTGTCACCTATTTACTTTTCCTATTCATCTCTACCTTGGTTAGGACCATGACACTAGTTGGGGTTTGTTGTTGGCCACCACCAAACAAGTATTCTGAAGAAAAATGGACAATACATGCAAATACCCAATCAAATAAATGCAAAAATAATCTAGGTTATTAGAAGCTATCTACTCATGGTTCTCACAACCCAAGTTATGGGGGTTTAGGTACTCATTGCTAGGGCAAACTCACAAATAATGAATAGAATAAACATGGTTGAGAAATTACCCAAGGAAAATAAAGAACAAAAACCTCATTAATATTGAAATCAAAAGCTTGAATAATGGAGTTTAATTACAAGTGATTTCAAATCCCCAAATTGGGTCTTCAAATGTAAAACCCTAAGTATTTAAACAAAACCCTAGAAAAAGCTCTGTAAAAATATTCAAATATCTCTACATTCTCTACTGAATAATAGTCTCTATCCCCCTTCTTTTAAAAACCTCACTTAAATTATTTAAACTATTTACAAAAAGCACCTAAAAATAAATAAGAAAAGTTTGGTCGGCAGTAGATACGAATTGTAGCACGACTATTAGGGTGGTCTACAAGTTGTAATCGAGCATTCATAGTCAGCAATTGGCATTTGGGATTTGAATGCTATGATCCATACTATGAGTCGTGGTCTGGTCTACGACCCGTACTATCTTCTCATAGTCCAAACTTGCATTTCTTGGTCCAAAATAATTCAACAATGTTAATCACTACGAGGTCCTCTTCTATGAGTCGTAGCATGGCCTACAACTCATACTCGATCCTCGTATGGCTGACTTTAATTTCTCAGATTTTGATATTTGGAAGTTGTTAATCGTTACGACTATCTCCTATTACTCATAACTTGCACTACAATTGGTAGTATATCTCGTGGGTCTTCAAATGTAACAAAATATGCTACTTTTCCTCAAAATTAGGTCAACTTGTCTTTTTTGCAAAATCAAACATGAAAATATAAAAACCATAAAAAGTCACACTGAGGACTAGCAAAATCCTTTGCTGTAAGCATCAATTGTACTATATTTCACCAGCACATCAGTCGACATAAGCCCGGAGCAAGCAAGGATAAATGGGGAGATCATGTAAGTGCTTGCTCAAAATAATATCAACATGGGGGTACTATTAAAGCAGACATGAGAACGAGTTAGTTCTAGAAGCAATCATGAAAGTTACCATGCCAGGCAAAGTGGACAGGAAAGATATGAAGAAGGGGAACGCAAAGATGGCTATAGGAGAAGTCGGTATGTGTCTCCCCAAAATTGTGATACAGGTACTAACAGACTCAAGTTTAAGAAGATTCTTGGCTAACAATTAAGAAAGGTTAATACACAGGATAAGACCTTAAGGGGGATTAACTTCGACATTTCTAATGTAAAGCAGAAAATCAAATCTGATTATGTCTCTATCAAATGGCTGGAACTATAGTTTAAACAGGTATTAACTCAACTCAGGTAGTACTGAAAAGGCATAGTGCCTAGCAACATAGTATAGAACCAAAAAAATATGAAGTGGCGTAAGATGGTCAGGACTAGTGGTGATGAGACCACCATCGATCCTTCCACGATAGTGGATGAAGAAGTATGAACTCTTGGGGAAGTTTTAGAACCTAAATTATCTATGTCATGCCGCAATAATAAATAAGGTGCTGCTTGGGAGGCAACCCAATACATAAATCGGTACTTAGGGACCCAAATATGTCTTTTATACTTGATACTTTATTTGGATTTTTTTGTGTACATTGAGCACAATGCACATCTTTTTCGATGGGGTGTGAATATTTATAGGCCTCAATAAAGTCTAAGTAGCCTTGGCCTATAACTACCCCAATTTTTGAATCCTAGTAGTTTTCTTGCCTGTATTCTTTTACCCCATGGATATTTACTTTCTGTTGAATTAGCATGTTTAGGATGTTTAGGTAGTATGGTAGCACATAGTACTAATATCTGTGGCATATATGTGTTTTATCCTTTTTTTGTGAAAAATGATATCTAGCAAATCTTTGATTAGTTAGTCTAAATAGCATCCATACATGTTTAATTATGTCGACAGTGTCTTTTCTGAGAAGTGAGGATAAAATTGTGATGAATAGCATGACCTGAGAGTTTATGTTTGTCATGACCCAAGACTAGGGCCTAGACGTGACATGACTAGGGGGAAACCCAAAAGGGACCGCAAGTAAGCCTCTAAGCACATCATTACACATCCTTAATAACGAAAGTAAATGGATAGCAACAAAAGAGTAGAAACAAGGATAATCACAGCTAAGGGACATCATTCCTATCATAACAACAAGAGCCAAGAGAGTGCCAAAGCTTATGACATTATACAAGACATATCCAATAATATCTCTCCTATATGGATAAGAGCTGGGGCCAAGACAAGCAATTGGGCTCACCCTCATAGTCAACATTCACATAAAAGAAAGGTAGTCTTAGAACATAACATGAGACAATAAGCAACATCCCAAGACTGGATGATTCACCAACAAGCTTGAGTGGAATCGTACTAGCCATGTGGATGGGGATGCTCAAATGGGACTCTAGTTCCTACATAGTGACATCATGTAGGCATAAAGTATGCATAAGTACATTTGAATATACTAATAACGTAGGATACAATGCAACAAGTGATAAGCACCATAATAAAAATTTATAACATAGGTAATGAATAACATATAGTAATATCATATGAATGAATGTTGCTTCAAGTAAAACCTTGCTTAGATAAAACATAATCCATGTTTAAGAAGAGACCACTTTAGTGAATATCTAAGACCTACCAGCTCCTTGGAGAGGCTCATGAGGTACAAACCCCTTCATGTGGTTAATGAGGGACAAACCCTTAATGTGGTTCATGAGGTACAAACCCTCCAACATGGTTTCATGGGTCTGCCACCTCCCGAGCTAAGCGATCGAGGTACAAACCCCTCCACATTATTACCTGGGCCTACAATCTTCGGAGTGAGGCTTGGTCATTTTTCCCACAACATAGAGATAATATCATATACAAACATTCCTTTCATCATCATATAGTCATTTAACTCATGAGATATGCCTTAGACCTTCAATTCCTCAAGAAATCATAACTTGGATATTTTGTCAAACACTTGACGTGTGTGTAGTGCTAGTATAAAACCATGCACTTCAAGAGTGACATCATGCAAGAAAATTCATTGTAAAACCATCACTACATAATTGGTAACATTCTCAAGCAACATATGTCAAAATCCTTCATCGAATCTCACAATAGGTCTTATATTCATAGCTTAAAAAATGCTAAAACAACCATAATTTCATGAAAACCTAATATAGTGTGCAATGAAATTCATAATATGCAAGACCCATGAGTACATCAACATGAAAACATGCAATTTTATGTAAAAGAGAGCTTGAGTATCATGGTGAATGGAACCCATGAAAGAAATCCACATGCCTTAGCTTTTGCAAAATCCTTGAAGAATATTGGAGATGGAGACTTGAGCTTGAACGAGAAGCTTGATCCGGTTGAGTTTTGAGACTTGAATTTAGGAGATGAAATATTGGCTTAGTTTTTGAGTGTGTGTTTAGGAATGTCTTGAATGATATGAGGGTAAAATACTGCTATGTTTAGGTATTTTCACGTATGGGAAAACTTAGGCCCAAAATCAAAAAGTCTTGGGCCGAGATAGAAAACACGCCACAAAAATGAACTCAGGCTAGCCCTTGGCACGAAAACCTCACTTGAAATCATATTTTGCGATTTTTGAATTTTGATACGGTTACTCTTAAATAAGGGTTAAACCTATTTCCCACTCAAGTTAACCCCTTGAGCAAGAATATGAAGTTAAATTTTTGATATCACGCACAAAGTTTAAAATATATGGAAATTACGATTCTGTGAACTTTTGAGGCACATTTTCCAGCAATTTTTGGGGTCATTTCAATATCTCCCCCCTAGGAACATTCATCACCGAATATTAAAGAAACATAAATGAGGTATGCAAATATGACAATTTCAGCCCACATGGGATGCAACATTGCACTTAAACATCATTTCAAAAATCTCAACATAAGTGTAAAAATCATCATGAACTTATCAATTTAAAAATGAATGCATGCAATGAAATAAGGCTTCAAATTAAGACTTGAGATCATATAAGGGACTTAGATCAATACTTTAGGCTTGAATAGAGTGAAAATGATAAGGTTATTGCTTTTGCATATCTGCTTCGGCCTCTCAAGTAGCATTTTCGACTTGTTGGTTCCTCCACAGAACATTAACAGAAGCAACTTCCTAGTTCCTCAACCTCATCACTTGCCTATCCAAGATCTCTACTAGAACCTCTTGATATGTCAAGTTGTCTTCAACTACCCCCACAACATCAAGAGGCACAATAGCATTGCGATTATCTACAGACCTCCTTATCATAGACACAAGAAAGATTGGATGAACCAATTCAATCTCTCTAGGCAAATCAAACTTTAAGGCTAGCTTATATATCCTTCTAATCACCTCATAAGGACCCACATATCTAGGGCTAAACTTGCCCTTCTTACCAAAATGGACCACACCCTTCATAGGTGACACCTTCTAATAAATCCAATCACCAACCTTTTCATTCAAGATACCTTCTCCTCACATCGGTATAAGACTTTTGATGACTATGGGCTGTTTTCAACCTTTCTCTAATCATCCTTACCTTCTCCATAGTACCTATAACCAGATCCGGACCAAATAAATACACCTCACTAACCTAAAACCATCCAACTGGTAATCTACAATGTCTACCATAAAGAGCTTCAAAAAGAGCCATACCGATGGTATAATGATAACTATTGTTAGATGAAAAATCAATCAATGGAAGATGATCATCCCAACAACCCTTAAGCTCCAATACACAAGCCCTAAGCATGTCGTCAAGTGTTTGAATAGTTCTTTTGGCTTGGCCATCCTTTTGAGAATTCAAGGTCGTACTAAGCTTTACCTTGGTTCCAAGACCTATTTAGAAAGACCTCCAAAAGTATGAAGTGAATTGTGCACCATGATCTGATATGATGGATAAAGGAACCCCATGCAACCTTACCAAGTCATGAATGTACAACCTAGCATAATCTTCATGCCTCCCCACCAATACACCTTTCTCGAATCTCTATACATTTTAGTAGACCCGAGGTTAATAGAATAGAAGAACCATGAGCCTCATCAAGAATCTTTTCCTTCAAGCTATCAACACAAGGCACACATAATCTACCATGGTACCTAAGGGCACTCTCTCCACTGGGAGAAAAACTCTACCTTACCATCTTTTACCAATGCCTTCAATTCCAAAAAAAGTGGGTTCAAGATCTTGCTCAGCTTTCACCTCCTCGATCAATGAAGATTTAGAACCATCATCAACAACAACAACCCTATTATCAATTCCTTCCAACCTAACCGGCAATCTAGACAACCGATGCACCTCTATAGCCATCTCTTTATCACCACCATCAACATGAGCTAGGCTACCCATACCAACTCTAGATGAATCACAATACATAAGAAATCCCTCTAGCCTTTTCGATAGTGACAATATAGGAGGAGACACAAGCTTATCTTTCAATGTTTGGAAGCTCTTCTAGCACTCATCGGTCCATACAAACTTAGCCTTCTTTTGAGTCAATTTTGTAATAGGAGAAGCAATAGAAGAGAACCCATTCACAAATCTCTGGTAATAACTCGCTAAGCCCAAGAAGCTCCTAATATCCGACGTGGTCAATGGTCTAGCTAGTTTCTAATCACATTAGTCTAATTAGGATCCACCTTAATACCATCCCCAGACACCACATGACCTAGGAAGGTAACTTCCTTCAATAAAAATTCACGCTTCTCATATTTAGCATACAATTCTCTTCCCTCAATCTTTGCAACACTACCCTCAAATGACCTATATATTCCTCCTCATTACGGAAATAGATCAAGGAATCATCAATGAATACCATAACAAAGGAATCAAGGTAGGGTTTAAAGACCCTATTCATAATATCCATGAAGATAGCGGGTGCATTAGTCAACCCAAAAGACATCACAACAAACTCATAATGCTCATACCTAGTCTAGAAAGTCATCTTAGGAATATTACACTCCCTCACCTTCACTTGATGGTACCTGGATTGATGATCAATATTAGAGAAGTCGCTAGACCCTTACAATTGGTCAAACAAATTGTCAATCCTTCGAAGAGGATACCTATTCTTGATGGTGATCCTATTAAGTTATCGGTAGTCAATACACATTCTAAGGGACCCATCCTTATTCTTCACAAACAATATTGGAGCACCTAAGGTGATTGGCTAGGCCTAATAAAATCCTTCCCCAACAAATTTCGTAATTGCTCCTTTAACTGCTTTACCTCCATCGGGGCCATACGGTAAGGGGGAATAGAGATAGGTTGGGTATCGGGAAGGAAGTCTATACAAAAATCTATTTCATTTTTAGGAGGAACACTAAGAAGGTCATTTGGAAAGGCATCAAATAATTCATTTAAATCCAGAATTGACTCTATAAGAAGGACTTTAGACTTCACATCTTTAACCCTCACAAGATGGTAAAGACACCCCTTAGAGATCAATTTACAGGCTTTATTGCAAAAAATGAATCTACGCTTGACCAACGCATCATGACTCTCCCATTGAAGGATGGGTTCATTTTGGAATTGAAATTTGACCCTATGACTTGTACAATCAATAGAAGCATAGTATGCATGTAACCAATCCATCCAAAGAATAACATCAAAATCAACAATGTCCAACTCAACAAAATCACAGGGCAATACTTTAAGCAAAATGCAAATGGTACAATCTCTATAAACCTTCCTAGCAACAATAGATGCACCAATAAGATTAGACACCTCATATGACTTATACAACAATTCAGGTTCAACATGAAACTTTTTTGCAACAAAGTAGGGGGCAAAAGAAAAAGTGGAACCCAAATCAATCCATGCATACACATCAAAATCAAAGAGTTTCGGCTTACTTGTTACAATGTGGGGCACCTCATTAACCCCTTGCCTCCCATGCAAAGCATAAAACTGGTTGTGCCTTGGGGCACCATCTTGTCAGCCACCTCTCCCTAAAGGAATTGCATTAGCACCCTGTGGATGAACCTTCTTAACTTGTTGCGATTTTGGGAGCAATCCATCACCTTATGCCAAACTTCTCCATACCCATAACATGCATTAGTATCTCTCAAACTTGGGCCACTATAAGCCCTACCACATTTTGGACACCAACCATTAGGAAACACATGTCCAATAGCTTGAGCCCTTGGAAAATTATTGGTAACCCCCTTTTGAAATGCATGAGAAGGCCCTTGGCCTTGATGGAATTGGTTACCCTTTCGACTATGGAAGTTTTGCTCAAAATGGGCCTTCTTGGCCTCATAACTCCTCCTCTATCTCAACTTGCATACTCCATTTGCTTGACATAGGTCATCAAATATGACAAGTCCATATTACTAATCAACATAGCGGACTAACACTCCTTATGACCTAGTCAAAAACACCCATCACAAATTTGTTCATCCTAAAGTTTGAGTCGGCCACCAAATGTGGAGCATATTTCGAAAGTTGGTTTAACTTGAGGGAATACTCCATCACACTCATAGATCCTTGTCTCAAATTCATAAATTCCATTAATTTGACCTTTCTAAGCTCAAGAGGAAAGAATCTATTAAGGAAAACTGCCTTGAACTCTTCCCTAAGTACCACATTGTCGATCCATTTCTCCACTTTCCATTGATTGTACCATATTTGTGCTACCCCTTGAGTTATTAGGCCGCCACTTTAACTTATCCTCTAACCTCGCACCCATGATAGCAAAAATCTTGTAAACCTCATCAATGAACTCTTGAGGGTCCTCACTCACCTTTGACCTATGGAATTCTGGGGGTTTCATCCTCATGAAATATCTCACCTAAGATGCCAGTGTAGGGGCATAAGGGGCCCAGGCCCTTGGTTGGCTTGGTTAGTCATAACTTGTGTAAGCAAAGTAATAGCATCCTGAAGCTCTCCATTAGCCAGTAGCTCCTTCGGTATGCAGGCTCTTTTCCTTCTCATGTTAGTCATGATCTAGCATAGCAAAGGAGAATTATTAGGGGAATACCTTACCTCAACTTCTACAGCACAACATAGAGTAAGAAGAAGGGAAACATTTCCTAAATGCCTCACAGCCTCTAACTCATAGTTATTGTGCACAACATAACTATGAAAAAGACTCTAATTGACACGGTGTGTTGGAATCCAAGGATATAACAACCTAGTACTCTGATACCAAGTTTTTCATAACCTAAGTCTAGGGCCTAGACGTGACACAACATAAGGGGAACCCGAACGGGACCCCCAGCAACCCTCTTAGCACATCATTACATATCTTTGTTCGGGGAAGAAAATAATTATAACCAAAAGAGTAGAAATATGGATAACTGCAGCTAAGGGACATCATTCATATCATACCAACAAGAGTCAAGCAAGTGTCAAAGCTTATGACATTATACAAGACATATCCAACAATGCCTCTACTACATAGATAAGAGCGGGGGCCAAGAAAAGTAACAAGGCTCACCCTCATAGTCAACATTTTCATAAAAGAAAGGTAGTCTTAGAATATTGCATGAGCCAGTAAGCAATGTCCCCAGTATTGAGGACTTACCAATGAGCTTGAGTAGAATCATACTAGCCACGTGGATGGAGATGCCCAAGTGGGGCACCAGTTCATAGATGTTGACATTATATAGGTATAGAGTATGCGTTAGTATATTTGAATGTACTTTGTAGGATGAAACGCAACAAGTGATAAGCACCATAGTCAAAATGCATATCATAGGCAATGAATAAGCATATAGCAATATGTCATGTATGAATGATGCTTGAAGTAAATACATGCTTATATAGAACATAATCCATGTGAAAGAAGAGACCATATTAGTGAATATCCAAGGCCTATCACCTTCTTGGAGAGACGCATGAGGTACAACCCCCTTCATGTGGTTGATGAGGTACAAACCCTCCAATGCGGTCGATGAGGTATAAATACCCCAATATGGTTGCACAGCCTACCACTTCCCGAGCGATGCAATTGAGGTACAAACCACTCAACATAGTTACCCGACCTATAACCTCCCAAGTGAGACTTGATCATTTTCCCCACAACATTGAGATAATATCATATACATACATTTTTTTAATTATCATATAGTCATTCAACTTATGAGACATGCATTAGACCTTCAATTCCTCAAAACATTCCTCAAAAAATCATAACCCGATCATTTCATTAAATACTTGGCGGGTGTGTGGTAGCAGTGTAAAATCATGCATTTCAAGAGTGACATCATGCAAGAAAATTCATTATAAAATCATAAATAGATACTTGCTAACATCCTTAAGCAACATTCGTCAAAACCATTCATCAAATCTCACAATAGGTCTTAGATTCATAGCTCAAAACATGCAAAAACAATAATAATTTCATGAAACGTAAACATAATATGTAGTGAAATTCATAATAGACAAGACCATGAGTAAATTAACTTGAAACCATGCAATTGTAGGTAAAAGAGAGCTTGGGTATTATGGGTGAAAGGAATCCATTAAAGAAACCCGCATACCTTAGCTTTTGGAGAATCCTTGAAGAAGATTAGGATGGAGACTTGAAGCTTGAATGAGAACCTTGAAATCTGAATTAGTTTTAAGACTTGAATTTAGGAGATGAAATATTGGCTAAGTGTTTAAGTTAGTTTTTAGCAATGTATTGAATGATATGAGGGTGAAATAAGGCTAATTATAGGCATTTTCATGCATGGGAACACTTAGGCCCAAGAGCCAAAAGTCTTGGACCAAGATGGAAAACTGGCCACAAAAATGAACTGAGGCGCGCCCTTGGCACGTCGCACCATAAGCGCAAAAACCTCATTGGAAATCATGTTTTGGTATTTTCAAATTTTGATATGGTTGCTCTTAAATCAGGGTTAGACCCCTTGGCTACTCAATTTGACCCCCTGGACAAGAATATGAAGTAAGATCTTTGATATCACACATGGATTTGGAGGTATATAGAAATTATGACTCCAAACACTTTCGAGGCATATTTTTAACCATTTTTTGGGTGCATTTAAGTGTTGATAGTGAAATTAATGCCATGTATGTGTCAGCTTACTTTAATAAATTCATGTGTTGTATATCAATTCAGAACTTGTACTGTTACTTCGATTTAGACTTTAGATTAGTTGGTTAGGAAAGGATCTTAGGTCGTTGTTCATAATAGTCCACTTAGCCTAAATAGCCAACCAAATGTGTGAAAAATCCCTTGATCCTAATGTTTGAGCCTAAAATTTACCTTTTTTTGGTAAAAACCTAAGTGACCTAGCCTTATAAAATGTAAAATCTTGAAATTAGCCTTGGTCCTTTCTTGAACATTGTGCACCTTGACTGAGGCAAAAAGCCTAAGTTGAGGGTGGCTACTAAAAGTGGCCCTGGTTTTCAAGTTGGATAACGTGCACCGCAACTTAAGCCAAAAGTATAAATTAAAGGAGGCTAGTGTAAGAGGAAAAATAAAATGAGGGAGGAAAGTTAGTGATACATGGGAAAGGAGAAAATTTATGTACTGGTGCAGGAAAATAAGTGTAAATACAAGGCAAAAAGTTGAAAAATGATAATAAAGCACAAAGAAAGGTTGAAATGGGAGAAAAGAGAATGGAATACAAAGTTACAGTGTTAGTAGCACTACTAAAAATTGTCTGAAAAGCGACGAACTACGTCACTTTTTTCATCAAAATCGATGAAAAAATGATGTAGTCCATTCCAGCGCTTTTTTGCTCGATAGTTTTTCAAAAGCAACGAACTATGTCGCTTTCTATTTTTTGTCATTTTTGAATAATTTTTTTTTTGAAAAAGTGATGGACATAGCATCACTATCTGTTGTGAATTCAAGAAAACTTAAAAGAATTAAAAAAGCGACAGACATGGGGTCCCTATCCATCGCATCTTTAAAAATTTAGTTTAAAAAAATTTAAAGAAGTGACAGATATGGTGTCCTTGTCCCTCATAATATTTAAAAAATAAATTCTAAATATATTTTAAAAAGTGAAGGACTTAGGGCCCTGTCCGTCATTTTTCTAGAAATGTTTTTAAAAAATTACAGTAAAGCGACGGACATGGGACACTGTCCATCAATTTTTTTGTATTTTTTTTATAGTTGAAACTTTCATTTTCTGTTGCCCACTTGCAATTTAAAATAAAAATCTATTCTAATCCAAATAAGCAATCCAATAGTAACAACAACAAGTTCAATAAATAAATACTTAACACCAATCAAAATTAATCATTAAAAATGAGCAAAAACCAACAATTATAATATTTTAAACCAATATAAAGTTCATCAAAATAGTCTAAATTATCCAAAATATAGCTAACGCGTCTAAATATAATTAAAATATCCAAAAAATAACTAAAAGGAACCTAGGGACTATTCTTAATAAACTCGTCATCATCACTTTCATATTCAAGAGTGGGAGGATGTGGTATAGGCCTACGGGAAAGGTTGACCACTTGCTCTTTTATTTGTTCAACGTTTTTTGTTGCTAAACCCTCCTTGCCTCAAAACATGCGAATGTACTTGAAAGTTGTCCTATTTTCTGAAACATATTAGCCAACTAAACTTGGTCAAGGGCCTCGACCTATCTTGATGATACAATGCCTTCTAAACCTAATTGGATACGTCGTATGCCATTCCTAGAGACTATCCCTTATGTACGGTCTTTTTAGCTCCCTCTAACTACTTTCTCAATCAAAATTTGATGGGACAGTTCAGGAGTAAGTTGTACATCATCTCCAAGCTCACGAACGTATTGTTGATACTGTTTTTGCATATTACAAAAATAATTTAGAGTTAGAATAAATACTTGATATATATATATGTATGTGTCTATGTATATACTAGATTTAGCACATGCACTACACATGGATGTGTAGTCTCGAATTACATTCTCAAAAAATAGTATCCATAAAGTCTGAATGAATAGTTATATTGGATAACTAATATTCACCAATCCATATTTGGGGCTAGTAAGACTGTAAGATAATATTGTGTTATGTGTAATTTTCTTGATATTTGACATTTCCCTTATGTTTCATTGTTCTTAATATTACCAACACGTCCCATGTTTCTGCCTCCAACCTCTATCACAACATTTCAAATCTTAAACTTGATGAAATCAACAATCTTATTAGATTTGAAGTCCAGCTTTATGGTATCATTGGCTTTGATGATAGGTCCAGGATAGCGGATTATTCTTCCATCGTAATTGTTGAGGTATAGGATCCCCTTATGACTAAACTACAAAGAGTAGACCTTGCAAGATTAAATTTGTATTACCTTATCCCTGACTAAGTGAAGATCAAAGTGGTTATTGGTGTCCTAAAATATATGGAAGTATTCATTAGTCTTTGGAATTGAAATGACATCCATAAAAATAGCAAGATATATCTTGTCTATCTTAGCTTTCCCATCAACTAGAACTTGTCATTGCATCAAACTTGAGATCACTTATGGATTTGTTAGAGCATACTTCAACTTGTACCCGTATGTTGATATTGCAACTTACTACAGTTTGCCAAAGATTTGAAAAATTGAAACTCATGTTTATATAGGATAAGAAGGTGTAGATCATGAAGCTTTTCCTAATTAGTTCGAATACTTCCACTAAAAAAGTTTTTCCAAAACTTCAAGTTTGGAATCAATATGACATCTGGTGGAATTGCCCCTTTGAACTCATGTCAGTCAAGTGAAGTTCTAAGAGGTTTGGAAGATGAAGACCAGTAGCAGTTGGAATTCTTCCTAAGAGTCTGTTCAAAGTTAATACAATGTATTTCAAATAAGATTTATTAAAAATAGCCTCAGGAATCTGATCTATATGATTATAATTTTGTTCGAAATTTAATTCTATCAATTTGATAGCTTTCCCAATTCTAGAGGAACTAGCCCCTCCAAGCTATTGCATTCACAATAAAGA
>JAOTQJ010202616.1:8587-19793 GCA_025642045.1 Solanum sejunctum | reverse complement strand
AAATTTTGGTAGAATTCTTAGACTTTAAGTTGTGGTTTTGCGATTTAATATTGGTTTAAGTGCCTAATCGGCATGAGGCATGGCCCCGGGGTTGGGCTGTGACACATAGTTCAAGGAAAGAGAGCATTCCCTCAATCCATAGGTGCTAAGTCATCATCCCACAAGAGTATATTCATGCTTTCAAAGAAGAGTAAGTCTTATCAAATATTTCAATGCATTTTTAGGCCTAAAGGCCAAACATCATTTATAATAATTTCATACTTAGGCTCAAATGCCAAATCGTAATTCATACCATAATACTCATGCATAAGAATAGCTCATTCATACATACATAATGGTGCAAGCACCAACAATGCTTCAAGAGTCATAATCAATAAACATATATGTGATCACATTCTTGTCATAACCAATATCTTATCAAGATCATATCATAAAATATAATTGGGCTTAACGCACTTCATAATTTCCATAATACCCCAATGTTATGAATGCAAGTACGATGAATGATGTGAAGAAAATATGGGTATTTAAGATTCAATCTAAAATCAACAATATAATGTGAAATTGAAGTAAATACACCATAAAATCCATATTTAAATTTTTAATAAGATCACCCATAGATAAAAAAAAGGCTTTGAAAAGGGACATGCATATTCATAATTTCATAAACTCAATGTAATTCATCATAATAGGGCTTAAAATAACTTAAAATCATGAACAAAGTAAGCCCACACATCAATTTAATCTAATAAATCAAAATAATGAAAACCCATATTCAAAGAGAGCTTAAGTTCATAAATATAGATTGAGAAGAATTGAGTCTCCTTGATTGGAAGGAACTAAGGATTCAATCCCACATACCTAGACCCAATTGAAGAAATTCCAAGGGAAGTCTGAAGGAGACTTGAATTTTCCTTGATCCCCAAGTTGAAAAGCTTTAAGAGATCTTGAGAGGAATTTCACAGAGTTTGAAATGTGAGGAGTGAGTTTTGAATGTTTGGAATAGGGTTTAGCTCTTTAAAAGGTTATTAGATAGAATAGGAAATTCTAAAATACCAATAGAAATAATCGAATTTACAAAAACACCACTAATGAAACGAAATTAAAGAAAAACCCCATATACCTCTACACAGATGAGTTCTGTGAAAATGGGCATAACTTCTTCATCCTAACTCTAAATGAGGTGAAAATAAGTGCATTAGAAAGCTAATTCAAAAGGCTTTAATTCGGTAGTTTGGGATCCACCCAGTTCCTTTTGTGCTAAGAGATATGACCCTTTAAATTTGACCCTTCTATCGGTACTTGTGAGAAAATTAGCCAATGGAATTCCTTTGAACTTGGCTTGATGTAGGGACCCAAGATGGCCTTAAAGAATATTAATAAGCATGAATTGAAGTCTTGAGAGTGAACCTAGCTTGATCTTGGAGATTACCATACTTAGAAAATTTTTGAGCCAAAAGTAAGCTATACGGTTGGGCCACATGGGCCGTGTGGCATCATACGATCCGTACCACTGCCTGTGGCACCAACCTTAACCAGAATAAATCTTCCACGGCAAGAGTGAAACAACACTTAGAATATTTTCCACCTTGGAGGCTATATGGGTACTCTCATGACCCGTGGGGCATCACACGAGTCGTGTGGGGGCCGTGTGACCTCACTTATTCTCAAAATGTTGGTACTTCATTCCAAGGCCATCACATGGCCTACCACACAGTCCTTGGAGTGTCACACGGACCATGATCAATTATGTGTGATGTGCCTTGGTTTTGAATCCCCACAATGTGGAACCAAACAACGTTCAAGGGCCAAGGGCCACTCCACGAGACACTACACGGTCCGTGTGACCTCACACGGGCTGTGAGGTCCTCCTTGGAGTGCCACTTGGTCTAAAAACTTTCGAAAAGTGAAATTCCAAGCTCTAATGAAATGGTACAATACCCTAGTCATTATATCATCTCCCCCTTGGTAACAGTCATCCTCGAATGTGATAGAACAATGCTTGAAAGGCTTGACTTAGAACATGAAACCTCAAAATATAAGGCACAATGCACAATTCATCAGTTGAAATCATCATCAAAACTCATATCAAGACACATTTAAATTATTTTAAAACATCATAAAATAATCATTTTCGTGCATATGTATGCACGTCATGTCATGTGACTCAAGAGTGAAAGAATTAGGAACACTGAGAATAGGAAGAACATAATAACATAAGCCTGAGTAGATTGGGAAGGATAGAGGTATCGCTGTATCCTACTTGATTCCACTTCACACATTGCACTTTTAACATGTTAATTTCTCCAAAACACCTAACCAAAGCCATATCCTTGTAACAAAGACGTTTCACTTGTCTATCCAAAATTTTCATCGAAATTTCCTCATAAGATAAGTTATCCTCAAACTCTACCCCTTCCAAAGGCACAATAGTACTATGATTACCCACCAATTTTCTCAACATAGATACATAGAAAATCGAATGAATAAACTCAAAATCAGGTGCAAATCCAATTTATAGGCCACATTCCCAAACCGCTCAACAATCTCATAAAGGCCTACATACCGGGAAACTTAACTTGCCCTCCTTTCAAAATGCATCGCACCCTTCATAGGTGATACCTTCACATCCACCTAATCACCAATACAAGACTCATGATCCCTCTTTCCGATATCTAATTAAGACCTTTGGTGACTTTGAACCATCTTCAACCTTTCCCTAACTAATCCCACTCTTTCCATAGTCTCCAACACTAAATCCAAGCCTATAAAAGTCATATCATTTAACTCAAACCATCCCACCAAGGACCTACACCTTCTACCATACAAAACCCCAAATTGTGCCATACCAATGCTACATGAAAACTAATGTTGTAAGAAAACTCAATAAGTGATAGATAGTCACCTCAATTAGCCTTGAATTCCAATATAGAAGCCCTCGACATGTCCTCCAAAGTTTGGATTGTGCTCTCAGCTTGCCTAATGGATTGACGATGAAAAATGATATGCACTCAACTCACCTTAGGGCCAAGCGCCCTTTAAGATGACTTCCAAAAATGAGAAGTAAGTGGGGTACCGCAATCCATCATAATGACAGTAGGCATACCATCCAGCCTAACCTACTCCAAATTATATAACTTGGCATTGCCTTCAACCTTGAGAGTAGTCTCATTCGATAAGAAGTGAGATGACTTAGTCGTCTGATCAACAATAACCTAAATTGAATCAAATTACTTTCGGGTCTGAGGCAACCCAACCACAAAACTCATGTTCGCCTCTTCCCACTTCCAAGTAGTAATTTTAATCTTAAGCCAAACCACCGGGTCTATGGTGCTCTACTTTCACTTGTTAACAATTAGGATATTCAAGCATAAATTTGTCTATATCCTTCTTTATACCGTTCCACCAATACACCTCTCTCAAATCCTGATACATATTGGTAGACCCCGGGTGGATAGAATAATAAGAGTTAGGCGCTTTACTCATGATCATCACCCTAAGATCATCAACACTCGAAACACATAATTCATCTTGGTACCTAATTACAACATCTCCCCACTTAGGAGAAAACCTCTATCTTAGTTCTGACAACAAACCTCTTTAATACAAACAACGGTGGGTCTAAGTCTTACCTTCTCTTAATATCCACAACCACAAGGATTTGGTCCCATTCCAAACATGGATACCACCATCACTAGAGTTAGCCAACCTAACACCCAATCTAGCCAAATTATGAACATACTTTGCCAACCCTTCCTTCCTTTTAGTAACATGAGCCAGACTTCTCATAGATAGTCCACTAAGAGCGTCAACTATAGTATTGGCCTTGCCTGGATGATATCGCACACCCATGTCGTAGTCCTTAAGAAGATCTAACTTTCTCCTTTGCATCAAGTTAATACCCCTCTGAGTGAATATATATTGAACACTTTTGTGATTGGTGAATGCATCAACATGCTCCCCATAAAAGTAGTGTCTCAAAATTTTCAAGGCAAACACCATTATTGATAACTTAAGATCACGAGTCGTGTACTTACGCTCATGCACCTTAAATTGCCTCGATACATAAGCTATCACTTTACTATGTTGCATAAATACACAACCTAACCCAAATCGAGCAGCATCACAATACATCACTAACCCATACAAGCCCTCTAGTATAGACAAAACAGAAGCTGATGTAAGTCTATATTTCAAAGTCTAGAAACTCTTCTCACACTCACCCAACCATACAAACTTGGCCTGCATCAGCTCCATGGCATGAAAAAAATCATGGAAAACTGAAATGTTTTCTAAAACACCTTGTACCTCCTACCCACAGATGTGGTGTGCTTTACACCTATGAATAAGAGTCTACTTGATGCGGCATGTTGGATTCCGAGGACTATTTATAAATCTAGTACTCTGATACCATCTCTATCACGACACGAACCTAGGGTCTAGGAGTGACATGGTGAATGGGAATCCAAGAGTCCCTAAACAAGCCTCAAAGTATCCAAAATTCAGGTCATCAGCCTGGAAGCGTATTCAAATAGTAAACACATATTTCTAAGGGATGAAAAAGTAGGACTCATGCTATGGGGATATCATAGGGAAAGGGGTTAACATGGATTCAAACAACATATAGCATATAACGACTAAGGGGTGGGTAAGTATGACTCATTCTATGGGGGAAATTCAAAAATTAGGATCTTCCACATTTTCACATCAAACATACATAAATACCATTATCCCAATAACAAATCTATAATAGTCATATCCAAAAGATATATATAATCATAAACTCCAAATACAACACATAACATAAAGATCGGTTAAGAGTCTACAAGATGTCCAACAAGGTCTCTAGCCATAAGATATGACAGGGGTCAAGACATATCCCAGGCTTACCCTAAAAGTATAGATAACATAAGCAAAATCATCATAAGGTAGAGGAATGTTGGCTTGTACTTGCAAGATAGGAGTTACCATAATAAATATCATAAAATTTGATCTATCTATCAAATGGTGGATGAAAGTAGTTCTCGGTCCCTATATGGTGAGATCATGTAGGCAAAAGTATAGGTTAGTACATTTGAATGTACTAAGTATGTAGGATGCAATACATGTAACTTACCAAACCTGCATTTGATATTAGATGACAAGGGTACATAATATAGAAAGAGATATATAGAGCAAGGAATGTAGTATAACAAGATGGTATGAAATTCATGATGCATGAAGTGCAAATGATACTCATATATATAGTGGAGATGTGACCTTAACCGACATAAGCAAGAATAAGCGAGCTACTACTTGGAATCCTGATAAAATCCCCTCATCACTAAAGAGGTGGTCTACTTGCCAAAGGTAAATCATGTTTCACCTTACGGGCATCCTTATTTCATATGAAGCAACCTTCCTTACGGGCATCCTTATTTCAAATAGGATTTTTACATATAATATATCATATCACATCATTTCTTTTCCTTACTAGCATCCCTATTTCGGAGGAAACTTTCCTAATGGGCATCCTTTTTTTTGAAAGGAACCTATGCTACAAATATAGTTCAGGAAAAGAGAGCATTCTCTTAATCCATCGGTGCTAAATCGTTATCCCACAAGAATACTTATAATATACATATACATGCTTTCAAAGAGGAGTAAGTCTCATCAAACATTTCAATGCATTTCTTAGGCCTAAAGGACAAATATCATTCATAAAAATTCATATTTTGTCTCAAATGCCTAATCGTAATTCATACCATAATACTTATGCATAGGAATAGATCATTATTACATACATAATGGTGCAAGAACCCATAATTCTCCAAGAGTCATAATCAGTAGACATATATGTGATCACATTGTTGTCATACCCAAAATCTTATTAAAATCATATCATAAAACATAACTGGGCTTAACTCACTTCATAATTTTCATGTTATGAATGCAAGTGTCATGAATGGTGTGAGAAAAACATAGGTATTTAAGATTCAATCCAAAATCAACAATATAATGTGAAATTGAAGTAAATACACTATTAAATCTATATTTAGATCTTAAATATGATCATCCATGGATAAACAAGCCTTGAAAAGGGACATGCATATACATAATTTCATAAACTAAATGTAATTCATCATAATAGGGTTTAAAGTAACTTAAAATCACGAATAAAGTACAGCCCACACATCAATCTAATCTAATAAATTAAAATAATGAAAACTCATATTCCAAGAGAGCTTAAGTTTGTAAAAATAGCTTGAAAAGATTTGGATCTCCTTGATTGGAAGCAACCAAGGATCAAAACTCACATACCTAGATCCAATTGAAGAAATTCCGAGAGAAGTTTGAAGGAGACTTGAATTTGCCTTGATCCCCAAGTTGAAAATCTTCATCCGAACTCTAAATGAGGTGAAACCAAGTGGGTTGGAAAGCTAATTCAAAGAGCGTTAATGTAATGGGTTATGATACACCCATTTCCTTTTGTTCTAAGAGATATAACCCTTTAAAATTGATCTTTTATCAGTACTTGTGAGAAACTTAGCCAATGGAATTTCTTTGAGCTTGTCTTAATGTAGGAGACCCATGATGGCCTTAAACAATATAAATAAGCTTGAATTGAAGTATTTTGAGTGAAACTAGCTTAAGCTTGGAGATTCCCATACTTAGAAAATTTTTGATCCAAAAGTAAGCTATATGGTTGGGCCACATAGGTCGTGTAGCTTCACACGATCCGTACCGCTGCCCGCTGCACCAACCTTAACCAAAATAAAATCTTCCATGCTAAGAGTGAAACAACACTTAGAATAATTTCCACCTCATAGGCTATACGGGCACCCTCAAAACCCATAGGGCATTAGATGAGCTGTGTGAGGGGTCGTGTGACCTCACTAAGTCTCAAAATGTTGGAACTTCATGCCAAGGCCATCACAGGGCCTACCACACAATCTGTGGAGTGTCACAAGGACTGTGAGGGCTCAAGTGTGATGTGCCTTGGTTTTCAATCCCCATAATTTGGAACCAAACAACGTTCAAAGGCCAAGGGCCACTCAACGAGACCCTACACGGTCCATGTGACCTCACACGGGCCGTGGATCCTCCTTGGAGTGCCACTTGGTCCAAAAACTTCTGAAAAATAAAATTTCAAGCTCCAACGAAATCGTACAATACCCGGGTCATTACATCGACATGTTGTTAGCAAAGATCTACAGTTACATCTATTCAAGATTAGTGTGCAACAAGAGACCTCTCCTCTCTTCAGCTATAATAAGTTGCAAGATATTGGATCAAGGAACATACCTAGTTACGATTCAAAAGTTAATTTAACATTCAACTACTTCAATGAGAGTTATACAAAGAGAAGTTGTTAGGTTTGATGACCTTGCAGGAGACAAACAGAGGGACGTGACCTCTCAGATTCCATCTTTCCTCTCTTACAATTTTCTCTTTCCTATTTTTTTCTAGTTTTCTTTTTTTAAGTTACTTTGGCAGATTTTTTGTGTGTTATAGCACTTTGGACTAAATTCAAATTTGTAAATAGCTTTGTTAATAAACCCTGACCCATTAGATCTTTTAATTAAAAAAAATTGAAAATCATTTAAAAATAAAACAGAACCAACATTGTTTGTTCCATTGATAAGTTACTCAAAAATTTAATAGTGGATTGATAGCCATTGATGAAAAGCTTTGTTTCAAGAGATTCTTTTTTTAATTTGTTCAATTAAAAATTAGCATCTTCTTTAGTTTTACCACATACATATATAATATATATGGTGTCAATTTGCATACTTAACAGCACTTGAAATAAATGCTTAAGTTTATTTCCTCACAGAAAATGGGGTCCTTTTTTATTACGCATCCTTCTGGAATACTATTATTATATCTTAATTGATACTTTTATTTAATGTTAGATCATGACACGTGCGTTGCGCATTATTTTTTTAAACATATCAATATATAATAAATGTTCATGAAAAGTCTATATTGCTACATTCCATAGCATATTTGTTTCATCTATAAGAAAAAGCGTAAGATTATAGACACGCATGACAAATATTGTAATGACCAATTAGATCATTTTGAGAACTGGTCCTATTATTTTTCTAAAATGTCCTTTCATTATTATTATTATTACTATTATTATAATATTGATATATAAGTCAGATATTTTTGGGCAAGAATAAGTGGAGAACAACTTGATATGCCACTCCTTTAATAACTAAGTCCACTAAAGCCATTAAATTAAAATATATATATATATATATTAGACTTTTTATAGACAAAAACAAGTGGATAGTAGCACCATAATATCTTGCAATGATGATTTCCATATGGAGGATATTATTATTGGAAAAATAGTAATATAAAAGGGGACTGCTGCCTAATTGTTGAAAAACCCAAAAGAAAGAAAATAAAGACGGAGGGGTTTTGGAAGATACAGTGAAAGTTCTCCATTAAAATTTTCAGGTTAGTGAGCTAGTGGTCATTTTATATACAAATATATAGAAAAATAAAATGAACGATGTATTAATCTTTAATATTATTTTTTAAAATTTCATTGCTTAGGGGAATAGAGAATATGTAGAATGATAAAACAAATTAATTAATATTTGCCAATGCTTTAAGTCTGACAATTTGTTAGTATGACTCTCAATGGATTCAATATTATATAACAACACATTTCCCTACACATATTAATGGTAATGAATAAAGGAAGTTAAGGAGTGCGGTAATGGGGCATGTGACGTATAGCCCTATTAAGCTAAAATCACATGAAGATTTTGGTAGTTTTCTTTCCATGGAAAATTGATACATAAGAATTACGAATTTATTTTAGATCAAAAGTAATATATAAGAAGTGGCAAGTAAGGACTTAAAAGTGAAATCTTTCTCTCTGACTAATTTTCCTATCAATGATATGTTGTCCATTCTGTACGTGTATCAAGTGAAAAAGAGATAAATACTAATAAAGCAAATTGAGTCCCTTGGTTTGATTAGTGAATGTTTAACGTAACTAATTGTATTATATGGACAATGCAGGGATAAGTAGTAACATATGTTTTTAAGTAACAAATAGTAGTAGCCATTGGTAGTTTTAAGTTAATATGTAGTTTTTATATGTCATTATTATAATATTTTTCTCTATTATATATAATTTTGTTGGGTTATCATGTTATTAAGCAAGTCATGTTATATTAAGATTGGTAATAAATAATAGGTATATTGTCTTTCTTATATAAATATCATTACAATTATATTATTTGAAGGATTTAAGACTTAATCCTAGACTTGAGATTTTGGAAATTAATAATGAAATTGGTTGATCCTTGGGTCTAGGCTAGACATATAGTAATATGGGTATTGTGAGTTTTGAAATCTTATGGTGATAATTATTTTACTAGATCATGGTGCTACAAATTCCATTTAAAAAGGAAAGGCCAAAGTGTTAGATTAACGATGATTTGACTAAGGCAAGTGGATTTTCAAAACTTTGTAATTCTCATAGAATTCTCAAATTTTTCTTTCTGCTACGTGTGATACATAAAATATTTTAATATTATAAGAAATAAGATGATTAAAAATGTACATGTGAGTGGGCGTGTTATTATGGTACTTGAATTGTTAAATGTGGTTAAGTGATGAAAATTTTATATATATATATATATATATATATATATATATATATCGTTGTGGTAGGTGATTATGAATGGATTTATTTGTGGAATTCATATCATTTTCATTCATTCTATGACATGCATATTTGCATTGATTCCAAATATTGATATGGGTGAGATGGAAAATATTGGGACCGAGGTCTTTACCGGTCGAGATATGATGCCAAGGTCTTTTTCAGTGAAATTATGATGTTGAAAACTTTATGATGATATTATGATGCCAAGGTCTTTGCCGGCATATTTATGATATTGTGATGTTGAGGTCTTTGCTGCCGATGATATGACGTTGAGATATTTTTCAGTAATATTATAATGCCGAGGTCTTTGCTGGTGATTATTGCATAAGCATTGTATTTCACTCTTACATATTATTGCATAGCATGATATTATTCTTGTTATTGATTGTGCTATCATTTTTAGCTTGTGCTTTGGAACTGTGATATGGTGAAATTTCATCTTTATTATGTATTGTCTATTGCCGGGTTGGACTAACTTTCTATGCAGATTGTAGTCATGGGGATCGATTGAGATGAAAGCAGTTTGTGTATTCTATTAGA
This sequence comes from Solanum sejunctum, assembly GCA_025642045.1. Classification (NCBI taxonomy): domain Eukaryota; kingdom Viridiplantae; phylum Streptophyta; class Magnoliopsida; order Solanales; family Solanaceae; genus Solanum; species Solanum sejunctum. The sequence continues at coordinate 9,577 of JAOTQJ010202616.1, read as the reverse complement.
CTTACTTTATTTTGTTAGTTGACTTGCTGAGTATCGCCTGGTATTTAGTACTCACCCATTGCTTCTACACTTGTGTAGGTTGTGAGCCCGGACAGTGAATAATATTTTTCTTGATCCTCTAAGGCTTCCCAGGAGACGTAGAGAGGTAGTTGTTGTTATCTAGCTGACTCTCTTTTCCTATTTCTTATGTACTTGTTCTATTTGAGAAGAAGGACAGTTTGGACTTGTATTTCTTTGATTTTCTGTATTGCTAGTGGCTTGTAAGCGTGACAACCAATCATTGGGTGGTAGTAAGCTTATGAAAATTCTCAGCTTTAGTTATCTACTCTAATTAATTAATTTTGCATGATATGTTTATTATCCTTTTGAGTTAAGGCTGACTTATTCTGGTGGAATTAAGCAAGTGCCGCATCACGACCATTTTTGGGTCATGAAGTGATTGAGCAAGTGCCATCACGCCCATTTTTGGGCCGTGACAAATATACTACATAAAATTTATCTATCATTCAATAATATTTAAATAAAGAAATAAGACCCCCCAAGATTTAACCTAATTTCCAATCTTAGTCTTACCCGTGTTATTATTATTTTCATCAGTTTTGTTTTTATTGATTTTGATGATTGAATTTTGTTTATGAAAGGAAAATGAAGAATTCAAATAGAATTCAATAAATATATAAATTCTTCTCTCTGGTTTTCATAAAAGATGAATGGAAGCATAATTTTATAACATATAGAATATTTTTATTTCTATTTTGTATATTATTTTATGATTTGTACCTTCCAATCAAAAATTCTCAGGTGAAAAGAAGATAGATGACTGAGAGTCATGGGATTTTGAAAGCTTAGCTTTCACCTCAATTATTTTAAGGAAAAAAAGATAAAATGGTAAAGTGCCCGTTGGAAGTAATTTTGAGTGATTTGAGTATTTTCACCTCGTGAGAGTTTTGAGATGTCCAATAAATATAAAATTAGGATTTCTGTATATGC
>JAOTQJ010202605.1:0-19795 GCA_025642045.1 Solanum sejunctum | reverse complement strand
AAGTCTAGGATTCTCTCTTTTAAACCCTAACATAAGCTATTTATACTATTTACAAACGTAACCCTAAAAATTATACAAAAAAATAGCTGGCAGCAGGTACGTCACACAGGTACGACTCGTAGGGTGACCTATAAGTCATAGTCGGGGTATCGTATCAGGAACTTTACATTTTGGACTTGACTGTTGCGAACCACTAGTATGTGTCATTGCCTAAGCTATGACTTGTATGCTCCTCTCGTAGTTTAGGCCTTCAGTTTGTGGTACAAAATTTTGGCTCTCTATTTCTTGCTATGAGTCCACCTATATGAGTTGTAGTGAGACCTACGACTCATAAAGTGGCCTCTAAGTGTTAATCTCTACTTAGCAGATTTTTGATTTTTATTCTCTATTTTTTGCTACGAGATCACTTTATCACTTGTAGCTTGGTCTCTGACTCGTACGAAGGCTCGTATGTCCTGCACTTCAGCAAAATCTATAATTTTCTCCCAAAATCATACCAACCTACCTTTTTTGCAATAACAACACAAAAACACATAAAAATCATACAAAGTTGCATTAAGAACTCACAAAATCCCTTGTTTTAGGCATCAAATGTGCTATATTTTGACAGGTCATCAACAACCTCAATTTAGAAACTGTTGCCTGTCTTCAAGCGACGACTCAATCTAAGCAGACAATGAGAAACACATAGTAGTTATACAAATGGCATATATATCATTTACTCTAATTCAGGTGCCCAACTTTCATTTTCAAAACCAGATTGTAAAGCTACTAAGCAAAAAAAAAACACAAAGATGTATCTGACAATCCAACTATGACAAGCTAAGGAGTCTCAACCATCCACAATCACTGGGTTTGTCATATGCCAATTAAGCAGTGCAAATGCCTTTACAGAAAAGAAGTCCTTCTTTCTCACTCAAAAAGTATTTAGAATTCCGGGATTGTGCAAGCATTCTCACTCTCACAAATGAAATTCATGCAAAATGATTAACACCATAGGCTTGCCTCTATAATCAACTTTTGGATTGATGATAAAGTGGATTTGGATCACTTTAGGACTTAACGGCTTGTAACATGGGCTCATGGACTTTGGTATGGTATTTTAGGCAAGTAGTGACTAAAAACTATCCTTGAACCATATTTACCCACACTTTTACCTTCGTAACCCCACCATTGTCACTAAATCGGCCCTTATTATCCTATTTTAAGCTTTTCCCAAGTGCTTTCTTTTTCTTTTTCAGTGGTGTCTTAAATTTGAACTCATTTTTACTATCTCTTCAGTCCAAGATACTTTTCTTTTCTTTTTCTAGCCTCGCTCATGACTTTTCATTTCTTTCTTTCTTTCCCAACTAACCACCTCATTGTCATTACTTTACCATATTAAAGGCCACCCTTAACTTAGTCTTTTAACCTAAGGTGAAGTACACAATATCTATTCCTGAAACAAAGGCCACCATTTGTAACCACTCTCAAATCAGGCTTTCAGACTCAATCAAGGTTCACATGTTCAAGGATAGACTAGGGCCAATATCAAGATATTTCATATAACAAGGTTAAGATATCTAGGTGTCAAGAAAGAATGAGTGCATGAGAGACTCAAACATTTGGAACAAGGGGTCCACTAATACATTTAGTAGGTAATTGAGGCAAAAGTGGGCTCACTAGAAGAGCAAAGGCCTAAGATCTCTTCCAAATCAACCACATCACTTGACCAATCTTAGAGTAATAAGGCAAGTTCGGTGTCTATACATGATACATGAATGCAACAAAATAAGTTCACAACACATATGGCATTGCACACACAATCAAGTATAGACTCACAGGTCAGGCTTCAAGTCTCAACTTACCTTTTCATTATCAGAACAAACATCACCAAATAATCAATATGCATGATTGCATCATTAACTAACAATCTCAAAAATTTTGAGGGTACCGAATGTTCATCAAAATTTAAGAAGCATTTAAAGACTATGTATACACCAAAAGATAATACTACTATGTATCTACAAATTAACTACAATACCTAGACATGTCAGTTCAACAAAAAATTAAAACATCCACAAGGAAAAAGAAACACGGCAAGAAAACCTTGGGATCAAAAATAGGGGAAGTTATGGACTTGAGGTTACTCAGACTTCACCCTAATCCATAACTTCCCACACCCCACTAAAACCCTAATCCATAACTTTCCACACCCAACTAAAATAAAATACTTTGTCCTCAAAGTAAAAACACATATTAAAAATAAATATCCAAAACACACACACACACACACACACATACATACATATATATATATATACACACACACACATACACACACTAAAAACTAACATTTCAAAACAAAACATCCAAACATAATTAAAAACAACATTCAAAACAAAATATTTAAACGTATCCAAAACATCAACAAAAAGAAGATATTACCTAAAAAAAAGAACAAAGTATCCATAAATAGCAAGTAAGGGTTGGGGTTAAAATATCAAACACTTGGTGCTCAAGCACCAGCATCTGTCTGGTCCTTGGGATCCTGAACTACGGGCACCTGCTCTGAAGTCTGGGCTACAATGGCGTGTGAACTGCTCTCTCCTTGTATTATCTATTGCTCCCGATCTCTCTGTATAGCTCCTAAAGCTAGAGACTCCTGCACCACCTCATTTGCTATCAGCTCCTCCTCCAGTGTTGCTGCCTCATCACTAGTCCTCGGCCTCTTCTGACTAGCATTTGGGTCCTAACTCTCGAGGGGCCTCTTCCCATGGGCATGTGGGTCATCCTTGAATAGGTCAAATATGTCATTACCCACTGGTGCCAACTTCGAAACTGGTCTTGGGGTCGCTAACGACTTCAACAAGTCAGACTTGAACTTGGCCAACTCCTCTATTACAGCACTCATGTCAGCAAGCTTGGCATCTTCGAGCCTCATCTGGACTTGCTTCTCAAAGGCATCTACTCTAGCATCCATTACTCTGACTCTATTATCTATCAACTCATGAGCGAATCCTTAGCCCTCTCATCTGAGCCCTAGATTATCTAATGTACTTATGGCCTGATCTGGCCAGCTAACCTCTACAACTGGAACTCCGTTGTGGCTACCCTAAGCACCAATGCCTGAAAAGCCATAGCAGAGACAAGAGAATCAACCTGTATAGTAGATAATGCTGGTACGGGTGTACTGGAAGATGCATCGCCTTAAGCTCAACAGCTGGAGACGGCTCTATGGTACCTAGAGTAGTGCTAGTGGAGGCTGGGCTCTGCTCCTGAGTCTGAGGCTCAATAGGGAATAGCTCTGATATGGAAGGTACAACTACTCTCTATAGGGCCACCGGGTTCTCATCAGCCTTGATCAAGTTGGATCCATAGTGTATGTAGCCTCTATATGCAGGTCCCAATAGGGGTCGACACGAACACCTACTGCACTGCACAAACGATAGATCAGAACAGGGAATGGAAGAGAGGTGCTCGTCCTGACGGTGGACTCATAAATCTACTCAGAGATAAGCCTGGCCTAATCAATCACATAGCCAACCAAGATGCTGGCTATAGGACAGAGCACTCTAGGGTGATCACATTATTCATGAAAGTGGGTCAGATATGCCAATAGATAAATGACCACCAAAACTTAGCTCGAAAAGAGAGGTAGGCTTTCACTATCGAATTAGTGTGGTTTGTGACCCATGTCGGCTCGAAACCCTTCTCACATATCTGGCAGGCAATCCACCGAAGTAGTTTGGTTTTGACCCCAATGTCCTTTTCGTTTATAGCATGCCATATCTTTGAAAATTTGCTATCATACTCTGCAGTGGAATGGGGTAGTCTGTAGTTGGGCCCAAATTGAACCCATCAGATCATCTCCTCCGAGATGTTAACATTTCCACCCCTGACTAGAACAACTCATAATCTAGGCTGCTCAATTGCCTTCTTGTTCTTGGGCAGGCCCAGGAACAAAGTAGCATAATATGCCACATAAAATTCTCAGACCAAATAAGAGGCATATTTGCCCAATCACTGTGAAGTCCATCGGTGTCCAAGTCTATCAATCTATGCATCTAACCCCGGTTCCCTGTCTAATCCAAAGTCATTTAATCTCGACTCCTGATAGAACTACTTGACATGCTTTCCTTGCTCTTTCAGCTCTAACCCCTTATCATAGATTGCCTTCATTCCTGGAACTCCCCATCTTGGGTCAGCCAAGGGTTGTGATTCAACTTCTTCCTATTGAGCCTATGTATCCTTCTCAGAATCTGTCTAGGTATATGTGGGAGTCATCTGTGGTGAGCTGCTATCAGAACCATCACTATCGCCCTCCTCCTTAGACTGGGAGTGACTCTCAACATCTATCGGGGCTATAGCAGCCTCAAGTTTGAGGCACATTTACCTCAGGGTATATCCTAATTGTTTTTCCCTTATTTTGACCCCTTAAATATCAATCCAGGTCAACAAGTTAAAAAATTGCATATCGGGGCTACGAGACCCCAACTACGAGTCATAAGAACTGCTACGGCTCGTAAGATCTGATCTCACAGCAAACGTCAACACTTAGAAAAATGTGATTCTATACCTGGGCACTACAAACCCTACTTACGACTCATAGGTAACCCTACAAATCGTAAGGTTAACTAATAATACACGCGCCAACTTTCAAGTCTTACTGCTTCCCTCTACGAGGCATGACTATGAGTCATAATGGTCACTACGACTCGTAGGCCTTCTCATAGAGGTTGTTCCAGGTGCAATTTTTCTTATATATTCGGTTCTTAATTTTCACCTGGAAACCAAACCTTAAAATACATAAATCTTCAAACATCACAACTAAACCAATTTCTTATAAATTTTAAAGCAAACGACACATTACTACCTAAAAATTTCAATAACCAAACATACTTAAAACATGCCAAAAATTATCAAAGATACTTGGGTTACCTCCCAAGAGGCGCCTTGTTTAACATTGTCGCTCGACTCAGTCATCATCTATCATCAAAAATCATCAAGAGCCCACACTTCACTCTTAAACTCATCTAGGTGTTTCATTGATTGGCCGATGTCAAATACGACCTCTGCATAATTGAACCAAATTGAAGCTGACCCCGAATCCATATCCACCAAGGCTCTCCTAGTGGCAAGAAATGGTTTTCCCTAAATAATGGCACCACGTAATCAACCTCAGTATCAAGGATCACAAAATCCATGGGAAAGATGAATTAATCAACCTTAACAAGCACATCAAGAAGTATTCCTTCCAGATTTTTGATGGTTGATCCACTATGAGCAATCACATTCTTGTTGGAGTAGAGGTGCCAAGACCAAGCTTTTTGGACACGGCAAGAGGCATTAGATAGATACTTACTCCGAGGTCACACAATGCTCTTGTGAATTCAACATCACCAATAGTGCAAGGGATGGTGAATGCACTGGGGTCCTCTTATTTTTAAACAAGGCATTTGGTCATGATCATACTACATTATTGGAGCTTTTGTAAGAGATCTTGGCTCAAAGTGCATTTCTTTGTCACCAAATCCCTTATATACTTGGCGTACCCGGGCATCTTCTCTAAAGCTTCTAAGAGGGGAATGTTGATGGACAATTGTTTTAACATAGAAAGGAAATGCTTGAATTTGCCATTTTCCTCTTTCTTCTTAACTCTTTGAGGAAACAGAGGAGGTAGTTTTGGGATCACCTTGACTTTCTCCTGTTCTCCCACCTCTTGGATTTCACTTCATTACTCTTTAGACTTTATTCCTTAATCATCACCTTGCTATCAATGACCTTCTCATAAGCTTCATCCTCAACTATTGGCATATGGGAATCAACAGTACTTTTGCCACTCCAAGTCTTGACTACCATACAATACCCTTTATTTTTAGGATTTTGAACTGTGTTGCTTGGTAACGTGCCCTTTTGGCGTTGGTTCAATTGTGAAGAAACTTACCTAAACTATTTTTTCAACTACTTAATTGCCATAGAGTAAGACTCTATCTTTTGGTTAATGCTTGAAATATTTGTTCCCATTCCCTTCAGGGTCTCATCTTGGTGATCGGCTCTCTTCAACAATTTGTCAAACATCTCTTCAATACTCAAAATACTTGGCATGGCATCACGATTGTGAGGTGGCACATAAGGACCATTCTGATAGCCATCTCTTCTATCCCATTTGGCATCAGGCACTCTCTTTCTTTCATAGTAGCCACCCCAGTTATCTCTATAAGCACCATAATGGTTGTAGTTCCGACATTGATCCCCAGAACCTTGCCTCCAAAATCTGAGTTGGACTCTTGGGGGTTATTCCAAAAATATGCTGCTTGGTTGCTCACAAAGCAAGCATTCTCATCAAAGAATGGATCTTCATACATAGGAGCCTTAGGAGGTTGGTGGTGATCTCCTGGACACTTGCTTGGTTTTGCTTTAAGACCAAGTCCATACTCGTGCGAATAGAGCAAGTTGCTCCATGATCTCTTCATTGACCTTCGCTTGCTCATTATTGGTATTGCCTACATAAAAAGTCTTCATTACACCTCACTCCCTGACCCCATGCTCTATTAGATTTAACCACTTACTCTATCCTCGCAGCTATCAATGTAAAAGGTTGGTCAAGAAACATACCTCCCATGATTGTGTCCGCACAAGCTTGACTATTCTCATCAAGTGCCTGATAGAAAATCTCAACCAAGGCATCATCAACAATCTTATGATCTGTAACCATCCTCAAGCATTTGGTGAATCTCTCTCATGTGGTATTAATAGAGTCACCTGGTAATTATTCAAAATTGTTTATTTGATCTTTGAGCTTAAGCTTTTTTGATCTTGGAAAATATCTCTCTAAAAACACTCTCTGTAGCTCTACCCAACTTGTTATTGTACCCGAAGGAAGCTCTGATAACCATACAGCTGCATTACCAATTAGTGACAATGGAAACACCCGTAAAGCAACTTCATCAAGAGAAAGATTTTGTGTCCCTATGACACTCTTGTAGACAAAGACAACATTATGGAGATGACAATGAGGATTCTCTGAAGGTAGCCTTGTAAATAAAACATGATCCTGGAGAATTTGAAGTAATCCACTTGATATCAAAAACATAGTGTCTATCAGTAATGGAGGTAACACTATAGCACCAATAACGTCCATGGTCATAGGGTTCAAGCGATATTGGTTCCAACCACAAACATTCTCATTGAAATCCCTGAGTTGTGGCCTATTATCCCTTAGGGTGGATTTTCTTCTCTTCCTATACCATCATTCCCATTTATTTCTTCCACAACCACGATGTCCTCATTCACTTGAGTCATTCTTCTAAAGAGTTGATGGATCTCCAAATTGATCGGAGCTAAGGGATTGCCTTGGCTCCTTGTGTTAGGCATACAACCTACACCCTGTAATAAAAATCAAACAACAAAAACAAAAATAAAATTAAAATACAAGAGAATGTAGAAATTGATACTTGAACTAACTAATAGTGAAATCAAGTCAAAACCTAGTCGTATTCTTCGGCAATGGCGCAATAATTTTTTGATGATGTTCACGCTCCAATAAGAAAACAATTGCTATCAGTAATTAACCTAACTGAAGGTTATGGTCTAATCCACAAGGAATATAGGGCTTGACTATAATAATTCACTATCAATCAGTTCTACCATCAATAACTAAAACCTCTAAATGAGGGGGGGTTGTGATTTAAGAACAAAAGTAAAAGTAAACACTATGCTATTATGCGAAGAAACACTCAAATTTAGGGATAACTTGGGAATTGTGTTTTTCATGATTCGTTGACTCGATTACCCATGACAACATAAGTATCATGAAGAATTCATATGCAGGACAGTAACTTAGATTCTTCCAGCCCTCTTGTGAAGGTGAAAGTCAAATTTCACCATGGCGTGGTAACACCCCACACCTTATAATACTAGTACAATGAAAATGAAACATGACATGGTTTGGTCAGATTAGCGATAATTTTTAAAAGTGCTTGAATTTCGTGTTAACGGGCTATATGTGTGTCTAACCTTAAGAGGGTCGAGTGTATATATATTTTGTGTTAAATTGAGGAGATTATGGCCTTAAATTAAGTGAGAGAATTAAGGTGCTTGTAGGACTTAACAAGCTAGCAGGTGAGTCACTTACTTGCTTAGCTTAAATTTGTAAGCTAAATGGAGACGAGGTTATACGTCGAATTTGTCCAAGTCTGATTATGAATAAAGTCTGTGTTAAGAGTGTGACTTTAGCCCATGTTTTAGCATCATAAATGTACTATATTTTTCGGCCAAGAAGGATAATAAAAATGGCCCAAAGATATCACAACACACTTAACCATTTGGGCCCAAACTAAGTGAAGGGAAAGTTGCAAAATAGGCAACCGAAGCCCATCAACTTGGAGACCCATTTAGGCCCAAGTGTGAGGGCCAAGCTAGTGGATAACCAGCTTATTAATATGTGGTATACGATGGTCAAAATGTCAAGAGTAATGCGACCAAACTAGACCTTTAAAAGGGGGTTACAAGCAACAAAAACTCATTCACTTTAAACTTGGAAAATTTCAGCTTTCTCAAAACTTTATTGTTCTTACTTCTTGACCTAGCAAGCAGCTACAAGGGGACTTATAGGGTTGTTTGAGAAGTTCTACACCTTGAAGGTAGTAGTAAGTAAGTTTACACATGTGTTTAGTATGGTTTTCTTATGCAAAAACAAGAAGGATATGCTAGTATGTTGTGCTGAAAATTTGAGATAGCATGTATTGAGAAAGTTGCTGCATACTTGCCATTTGTTTTAGTGATTTCTCTATGGATTATGGGTTGTATTATGAATATAAGTTGATATTCTTAACATGGTTTGAGTTATAGATATTATCCTAAGGTTGCTGCCCCGATTTTGGTTTCATTTAACAAGTGCGTTTTATTGTGTTGCACATTTTATTGTGCTATCTTAAGTGTATTATTGATTGGAACTTGTGGGCTGTTGGATGGAAGGCTATTAGCTCATGTCTGCTATTATAAGACTGTTTTAGGTCTGTTTGCATGTGTAAATGTTATTGGAACAGTTTGGTTAGAGTTAGAATAGGTTTGGAATTGTCGACGTCGAAATGTAGCGAAGGAAGGTAACTTTATGTTGTCCATTTTTAGGTTGTGTAGATTTGTTATGTGTTGTGCTTTGTGGACTATTGTAAGACTGTTATGGCACTAAAATAGGCTAGACATGATGTATACATGCTAATATGTATTATCAAATACGATAGGGAGGAAATATTGAAGGAATACGCTCGGGTTTATAAATACCCGCTTGCTGCCCGTGTGTTATTTTTTTATGTGATTGGGCACCCAAAATGTATCTATTGGCTGCTAATACTAGTTTTATCACCTACTATATTGTAGATAAGTATTTGGAGGAAGGTAAGGTTATCTTGAGGTAGTAACGAGGTCATACAATGAGGTATGTAAGGCTACTTATTTTGCATTACTTGGCATGAAATCTAGATTCTTCATTGGCACATAAAGGCACTTGTCAACTCCGACACAACTATTAACCGTGTATCCACTCTTTGACATGTTCATATGCTTCTATACATAGTCACCTTCAAGTCTACATACATGCTTGGATACCAAGTTACATGGGTTCTTGTTACTAAATAAAGTTCACGAGTTATTCTATTTCATATGCATTTCCTTTTTTTAAAAAACTACTCTTTCATTATCGTATTGTCTTGTATGATTATCTACATGTCACATGCTACATATACAGTCCTACAGCTCCAATATTATGACCACCAAAAAGAACGATCTCAAAGGTAATTGAAAGATAAAGTATATTGTTTATTGATGGGTGGTAGCCCGAGGGGTGGAAAAATCACCTAGCTAGGGACGATCCTATCACGGATGGTAGCCCGAGGGGTTAAGGAAGAACCTAGCCAGGGATGATCGCGATACAGTTTACCACTGATCAGTTGGTCATTTGTAATACAGTTGTGCACAGATTATATAGTAAAGGTAAAGTAATATAAAGAATATAAAGTACATGATTCCAAGGTGTAACCAAAAGGTGGTCTCTAATCTTGTATCAGTGCATGATCTCATTTGAGCTATTACTTTATATATAGTATATCCTGCCTTACATATTTAGTACATTATCTCTTACTAACGTCCCTTATGGGGGACCTACATTTCATGTTGTAGGTACAAGTGCTAGTAGATCTCCCCAGTAGGAGTATAGGATATCCAGTTGTTGTTACCAAGCTCCAGGTTGCTTCGGAGCTTTGCATGTCTAGAGCTTATATGTTTATATTGTAATTTTAGTCAAGGCAGGGCCTATCCCGACCCTTATCAGATGCTTTATCTTATCTAGAGGCTTTGTAGGCAAATTAAAGTGTGGTCATGCCTAGTACTTAAAACACCGTGGTCCCAATGGCCTAGTCATATGAATTTCCTTTTGTCTTGTTATCACTATTTATTTTGTTAAAGGCATGCCAAACATAGAAATCCACCATAATATGTATAGAAAGCGCACAGATAGACGTTGGTTCTCCTGAGCCTTATTGGCATCGGGTGCCAGTCTACCCTAATGGGACTTTAGGGCGTGACAGGAGCTTGGTCGGCAACCATGGTGTATCAACTAACTGTTACCTATAATCCCAGTCAACCTCCCCTTGATCAGGTTTGGTTGATTAAATGAGAACACATCAATCGAATCCTGTCGTTTACTTCCCTTTTCCTATTCATCACTACCTTGGTCGGGATAATGATAGGAGGCAGGGTTTAGTGTTGTCCACCACCAAACAACAATCAAAATGAAGGGACATAGACAATACATGCAAACCCCCAATCATAAAAATGCAATTAATCTAAGTTATCTCAAGTCAACTATCCATGGTTCCCACAACCCCAACTTGTGGGTGCTTAGCTACTCATGGCTAAGGCAAAACCAATAAGAATGAAAATAAAAGACATAGTTGAGAATTGTACCCAAAGCAATGAAGAACAATAACACCACAAGTTGCAAACCACAAGCTTTGATAGATGGAGAGTGAATACAATGTAAGATTTGCAATCCCCAAAAGTGAGTTTTCCAATTGAAAATAAGATTCTACACTAAACCCTTAAATATTCTAGAGAGAATATTCAAAGTTTCTTTCTAAAGATTCAAGTCTAGGATTCTCTCTTTTAAACCCTAACATAAGCTATTTATACTATTTACAAACGTAACCCTAAAAATTATACAGAAAAGACAGCTGGCAGCAGGTATGTTGCACAGGTACGACTCGTAGGGTGACCAACGAGTCGTCGTCAGGGTTTGTATCAGGCACTTTGCATTTTGGGCTTGACTGTTACGACCCACAGATACGAGTCTTTGCTTGGGCTATGACTCGTATGCTCCTCTCGTAGTCTAGGCCTTCAGTTTGTGGTCAAAAATTTTGGCTCTCTATTTTTTGCTATGAGTCCACTTATATGAGTCGTAGTGAGACCTACGACTCATAAAGTGGCCTCTAAGTGTTAATCTCCACTTAGCAGATTTCTTATTTTTGCTCTCTATTTCTTGCTATGAGATCACTTTATGACTCGTAGCTTGGGCTACGACTCATACACACACACACCATACCGGTATCATGTAGAATACAATTCTCTATGATACTGTGGCGGTATATTCATACCCAATTGGTATTACATAGGATTATATTTTTAAAAAAATAAATAAAAAAATTATTAAGCTCTAAATTAATAGAAAATATATTTGTGATGATACTCCATTAGTGTATTCATATCATATCGATATCAGATACGACTAGAAAATTCTTAAAGTTACAAATTATTTATTAAACATTAAATTTGTAGAAATTATATTCTTGTGATACTTTATCGGTATATTAATATCCTATTGATATCACATAAATTTTGAGCTTTTTTTTAATAAATAAAATAATTAAGAAAAAATTATTAAACTTTGCAATTTTAATAATAGAATTTAATAAATAAGTTTGCAATTTTAATAATTTTCTCTTAATTATTTTATTTATTAAAAGAAGAATTCAAATTTATATGATACCGATAGGGTATTAATATACTGATGGAGTATTACAAGGATATATTTTCTACTTATTCAAAAATTTAATAATTAATTTTGTAACTTTGATAATTTTCTAGTCCTACACGATACCAATATGGTATAAGTATATTGATGGAGTATCATAACAAATATATTTTTTACTAATTTAGAGTTTAATAATTTTTTTATTTATTTCTTAAAAGCAACACAATCCTATATGATACCAATTGAGTATCAATATACCCCCAAAGTATTACAAAGGATTGAGCTCATTCTATACGATACACATATAGTCTATATATACTGCCAAAGTATATTTCATAGTGTTTATGTTGGCTGCAGCATAAAATAAAAAGGGGTAAGTGGGTTAAGAAGATAAATAATTTGGGTCATGAGTCTATTAAAGATAAATAGTTTGGATTGGATCTACTAAGGATAAATAATTTCAAATTAGATATTTTTTTCAACATAAAATAAAGGAAAAACTAAGCCCATGCCTCTTTAATGCAAACTATTTACATCCATACATTCCTTTACGTATACTATTAAAAATTACCCCCTATTATTAAAATTCGTGTGTTGACAGTAGCGCCCACCTTGTATGATATACCAATAGTACCGACAGGGTATCACAGAGGATTAAGCTCAATTTTATATGATATCGATATGGTATCAATATATTTTCTATAATTTAGAATTTAATAAATAAGTTTGCTACTTTAATAATTTTCTCTTAATTATTTTATTTATTAAAAGAAGAGCTCAAAATTATATGATACCGATATGGTATCAATATATCGACGGGGTATCACGAGAATAAATTGTCTACTTATTTAGAATTTAATAAATAATTTTATAACTTTAATAATTTTTTAGTCCTACACGATATTGTAATGGTATAAATATACCGATGGAGTATCACAACGAATATATTTTCAACTAATTTAGAATTTAATAATTTTTTATTTGGTGTTTATTTATTTCTTAAAAAAATAACACAATACTATATGATACCAATTGAGTAGCAATATACCGCCAGAGTATTTATATATACTATTGGGTATATTTTATAGAATTTATGCTAAAGTCAGCATGACATTAGGGCGAATTAAAAAGGGGTAAGTGGGTAAGAAGATAAATAATTTAGGTCATGGGTCCATTAAGGGTAAATAGTTTGTATTGGGTCTATTAAGAGTAAATAATTTTAAATTAGGTCTATTTTCTGTACTGTTCACTAAAATAAAAAAGGGTAAGTGGGTTAAGAAGATAAATAATTTAGGCCATGAGTCTATTAAGGATAAATAGTTTGGATTAGATCTATTAAGGATAAATAATTGTGAAAAGTACATAAAATAGACTTAATTTGAAATTATTTACCTTTAATAGACTCAATTTAAACTATTTACTCTTAATGGACCCATGACCCAAACAATTTACCTTTTTACCCACTTACCCCTTTTTGTTTTGCATCTGACGTCATGTTGATGTCAGTTTATGAAATATACCCTGGCGGTATATATATACCATACTGGTATTATATAGAATGAGCTCAATCCTTTGTGATACTCTGACGATATATTGATATTCACTTGGTATCATGTAGGATTATGTTATTTTTTTAAGAAATAAATAAAAAATTATTAAACTCTAAATTAGTAGAAAATATATTTGTTACGATACTTTATCGGTATATTTACACCATATCAGTATCGTATACAACTAGAATATTATTAAAGTTATAATATTATTTATTAGACTTTAAATTAGTAGAAAATATATTCTTGTGATACTCCATCGGTATATTGATATCCTATCGGTATCATATAATTTTGAACTCTTTTTAATAAATAAAATAATTAAGAGAAAATTATTAAAGGTATAAACTTATTTATTAAATTTTAAATTAGTAAAAAATATATTCTTTGTGATACTCTATCAGTATATTGATGTTATATCAGTATCATATAGGACTGTGCTTAATTATCTGTGATGCCCTGTTGGTATATGTATACCCTATTGGCATATCATAAAAGTGGGTGCTAATGCCAGCATGAACGCAGCACACGAATTTTAATATTAGGAGGGTAAATTCGATACTACGGGAATATAAAATGTAAAAAGGTATATGGATGTAAATAGTTTGCTATAAAGGGTATAAGCTTACTTTTCCCCAAATAATTTCAAATTAGATTTTTTTTGTACTTTTTCTTATTTTAAATATGAAAAGTTATGTGGGTTGTTAGCCCATAATATTTCTTTACATATTTTTTAGCTCGACTTTATTTTATTACTCAAAATAGCCCTTAATGGATATTTTTTATGAAAAATATTGTTGCCCTGGCCCAACACCCTTTTGTCACCTTATTTTCACCCTGTGCCTCCCCCCCCCCCCCCCCCCCGCCCCAAAAAAAAACAATACACGCTCTTCTTTCTTCTTAGCTAAGGACGGAACTTCTCTTCGAAGATTGACGACGACAACCTTCTTTAGTGTGTGGATGTAAGATTTTTTTGTTTCAAAATATTATATATTGTGTATTTCATGCTTTAGATTGTGCATTTTTTTATTCAAGTTATTTTTTGGAGTTTTTCAGTTTGTATGATATTATTTGTTATTGTTAGTAGAATATTCTTAGTTTTTGTATTATTTATCAACAATGTCTTTGTGTTTGTGCTTTGATAGTGTTTTAGATTTTAGATTTTTAGTTAGGATTTGTTTTTTGGGTTTTTTATTATGTATACGATCATGTACTGATGATGACTTCATTTTTTGTGAAGTTGATGCATTTGAAATCTGTTGCTTGTGATTTAGATTTTAGATTTTCACTTAGGCTTTATTTTTGGGTTTTTTTATAGTGTATACGATCATGTATTGATGATGACCTTTTTTTGTGAAGTTGATGCATTTAAAATAGGTTGCTTCTGCGAACGAGAAAAATTTTAGGTCAAGGAGTTAAAGTTGATATGACATTTGTTCCCATTTTGTCTGAAAGCTCAGCTTCTAAGCATAATGAAGAGGAGGAATCGTTGAGAAACTCGTATTTCAAGTGTAGCTGTTGAACATAATGAAAGTAATTTGATTTTGAGTGTTGATGTGATTTCTGTCCCAAGTACTACGCCTTTTGGTCAAAATGAAAAATAAAGATGAACGTAATGTTGATGCTGATGTTATATCAATTCCAGGTGTTACTCCTTATTTTTAAAATAAAGTGGAATCTGAAAAAGTTTTTGATGCCGAAGTTATATCAAATCCAAGTGTAACTCCAAAGAAAAAAGCTACCAAAACATATGTTTCAAAAAAGAAAAAAGTTTTAGTTTCGGGCACGCGCGTAACAAGATCACAGTCTAAAACTCCTATCAAAAATCTCAGTCAAAAGGGGAAGGTTGCAGATGTACCGGGCACTCTAGCAATAAGGCTACGGTTGAAAAGCCCTATCGAAAATCGAAATTAAAGGGAGAAGATTGCAACTGTACTAGGTCCGATAAAAGAAAGCGAACTGATGTGGATGAGAAAGATGTAGATTATGTTCCCAAAAGAAGTTTGTTGGTACAAGTAAGACTAGAGGGAGTGGCGAAAATGTTACTAGAGGCAGTGACTAAAAGGTATGTTGTTAGAACTAATTTGCCTTTGAATACCAAATTTCAACATATACAATTATATACACTGTTTTATACTTATTATATAGTTCATATACACTATCATGGTGCATTTATACAGTTCATGTTAGCTTTATTTGGTAGTTTCATTTAGTGTTTCTAAATTGTCAAATATATTGTTTCTTCTTGTATATGCAGAAAGTTGGTGATTTTTATGTTCATCCAAACAAACATCTACATCTTAGATTAGTGTTCATACTGATACTAATTTTGTGAGTATGTTGAAAAGTAATTTGATCAATAAGCAGCTGAAAATGTTTGAACAGACTTGTTTTGGTTATTTCCTTGAGATGCCTGAATTTATTGTCCAAAATCAACTCATACATGCATTGTTGTTGAGGGAGATTGTTTCGGATAATGTGAATGAACTGTGGATTAAGATCAATGCTACCATTTTGAGGTTTGTTCTTAAAGAATTTACAATCGTGATTGGTTTTACGTGTTTTGATGAAAATCAAAGAGTGCCGGATGTTGAAGAATCTAGGTTGTTGTTGTATAAGTATTTTCCATCCAAGGAAAAGGTAACCAGATCTGCATTGTTGGCTTCTTCTTGCGAAACCCTTGGAAATCAGACGTGGATGTAGTGAAAATGGCAATTACGTATTTTATTCATCTTGTGTTATTTTTACATGAGAATGTACATGTCATCCATAAGAGTGAATTTGATTTAGTTGATAGTGGTATGCACAAGACATATCATTTGGGTAAAGTGATTTTTGAGGCTACCTTGAAGTTAATGCATGACAAAATAAGCAAAACAATAATATATATTATGAGAATATTATTTATGATGAGTGATGAATTTATCTTGATGCATAAAAGTTAAATCGAAAGACCCTACATATCACTTTATTTACTTGAGTTAGAGATTTAAAAGAAGTTGTTGATGAGAAAGTTTTATTCATTCTCTTGCTGTTATATGAGGACTTCACTACTTGAAATTATATTATGTCTTGAGATTTATGTTCTATGTGAATGAGTTTATATGAAGTGAGTTGAGGTTAATATGACGAATTGAGAATACTTGAGTCGTTGAATATGAAAATATGTTATATTATAAACTTGTTTACATAACATGATGAGTAAGATCAAAAAAGTCCAAATGACCATTTGAATTGAGTCAAGCATGATAAGTTACATGATTTGTTGAGTTGGCTATATTTGAGTACTTGTATGTGATTGAATGAATTGATGAATCTTTGAGACGAATTGAGATATCTCTATAAGGTTGAGGATGAGTTGATTGATGGAGTATTAAGGATTGAGTTACATGATGATTTGAGCATGTTTAAGTCTTGGGAGGAGTATCGAGCTCCAAGAGAGGAGCGAGCACACTTTTACTTTAACTACCAGAACTATGTTGCCAGCGTAGGATAGTCAGACATCATCATTCTAGTAACATGTCAAGTGGACATTTATCCTTGATCCAAGAGAGAGTTGATCATCCTATGTTGTGGCACGTATAGGACAGGTATGGCAATGGTGCCAATTCATTGTACATCACCTAACTTATGGCGGTGGGAGGTATGTCTGTTAAGAGAAACTCCTAACCAGCTTTGATTAAACATGAGATTTACTAACTTGAGTTTACTTTCACTATGCATATATATATATATTGTTTGAATGTATGAAATGTTCTAAATTATTATATACTGAGTTGAGCGTGAGTTGAGGAATCGAGGTGTCGAGGTGAGTATTCTTAAGCTTATTCTTATTAGATTTTAGCCATTAGACTTACTGTATATTCCACGTACTGACGCCTTTGGCGCTGCATCTTTTCCTGATGCAGATACTGGAGATAAAGGACTTCAGCCCACGCATCGCTAAGATATGGCTCATGCACTTCAGAGTTGGTGAGCTCTCCTTACATTCCAGATAAGCCCTTTTTATCTTGTGTCTTTTATTGAGTGCTATTTTTTTATTTGAGGTGTCTATGGCCTATCATGGCACCATCTAGATTGTTGAGTAGAGGCTTCATAGACGTTGAGTGAGTGATTTGCTAAAAGTATTGTAAAATTTCAAAACCTTGTCCTTTGAAACTGTGAGCGAGTTTTTATAAATAATGTTGTATCTATTTGAGTTATTTTCTTTCGTTGTTAAGTATGATGTGACGATAAGGCCAAGTGGTTCGATCGGAGACTAGCAATAGTCTTCGCTGCTAGCCACGCCAAAGGTACCCTCCCGAGGCGTGACAAACTTGGTATCAGAGCACAGAGTTCAAGAGTCCTAGGGAGTCTATGAAATTGTGTCTAGTAGAGTCTTGTTTATGTGTGTGTTGTGCACCACACTTTATAAACAGAAAACTATAGGACATTAGGAATTATTACCCTTTCTTGTGACTGAGTCAGTGCGATAAAGTTGAAAATTCTAGAAATTTCTTTTTTGACTCGTGCGTTACACGATTGTAGGATATACTTCCAAGATGTGTAGTAACCTAGGGAAATACTTTTTCTAGCAATACTGAGAACCCTACTTTAAAGGTCCCTACTTAGACAGGGACAAGAGGACAAGGTCGACCCGCTAGGACCCCAAGGGTTCCACGGATACATACTACTCCACCTGCTCCAACCAAAAAGACTGACTTTAGCGAAGCTATTACTATGCTTACCTATTTAGTAGCCGCTCAGGGTGGATGCCGAGGCTCACCTGCTCCTAGTTATAGTTTCCAAGAGCCCACAGCTGCAACTAGGCTTAGAGACTTCTTGAGGATGAACTCGCCAGTATACACGGGGTCAAAAATTGAGGAGGACTCATAGAATTTCATTGACGAGATGTGCAAGGTGTTGAGGGCTATGTATGCGACTGAGGTTGAGGGAGTTGAGTTTACCTCCTATCAGATTAAAGATGTGGTGAACGTCTGGTATACTTAATGGTAGGATAGTCAGAGCGAGGATGCCGAGCTTGCTGAGGGAGTAGTTTGAGACTGCTTTCCTCGATCACTTCTTTCCTCAAGGGCTGAGAGAGGCGAAGGTTAAGGAGTTCATGAATCTAAAACAAGAGGGGATAACGGTGAAGGAGTATAGCTTGAAATTCATCCAGCTGTCCAGGTACGCTACAGAGATGGTCCCGAATATGAGGGCAAGAATGAGGAAGTCCGTATTTGGATTAGGTAAGCATATGAAGAGAGAATGTAAGGTAGCATTGTTAATTCCGGATATGGATATTTTGAGGTTAATGGTTTATGCTCAGGAAACTGAGGAGGACAAGAAAAAGGATAAAGAGTAGT
Source organism: Solanum sejunctum (assembly GCA_025642045.1). NCBI lineage: Eukaryota > Viridiplantae > Streptophyta > Magnoliopsida > Solanales > Solanaceae > Solanum > Solanum sejunctum. The sequence continues at coordinate 893 of JAOTQJ010202605.1, read as the reverse complement.
ATCTGAGAAAGAAGGCCAGGGCAGCGGGGCTTGAGTCTAGTTAGCATAAGCAGGGAAAGGGAGATAAGTCCTACCTCCAAAAGAGGTCCTCTAACTATGTACCATCTTCAGCTAGTGCACCGGCTCTGAGCCACAGGCATGATCAAAAGTCCCAAGGCCAGCTAAACTTTAGGGCACAAGGTTTACAAGCCAGCTAGACTCTTGGCTCTAAAGGGAGGCCACCTTACGGGAAATGTGACAAAATGCATCTGGGAGAATGTAGAGATGGAGGGAATGGTTGATATAAGTGTGGATAGGCGAGTCATTTTCAGAGGGAGTGTCTAACATGGAGCAATAAGGCCCAATCTTCTACCGCAGCACCACCAGCGAGGGGTAACCAAAGAGGTTATGTACCAGTAAAAGGTGGAGGGACAAATCGTTTGTATGAAATGAGAAATCGATAGGACCAAGTGGATATACTCGATATTGTGATGAGTGTGATTCAAGTCTTTACTCTTGATGGTTATATTTTGATGGATCATGGTGCTACATTGTCATTTGTATCTCTTTATGTAGCGAGTAAATTTGAGATTCTCCCTGAGTGCTCTTTGAACCATTTTCTGTTCCTACTCCTGTTGGTGAGTTTATTCGAGCCGAGAGAATCTATAGAAACTGTGTGGTATCTATTCATCATAGAGATACTTCTACTGATTTGGTTGAGTTGGAGATTGTCACGACCCAACCCAGGGGCCGCGAATGGTGCCGATAGGGCACCGCGACAATAACTTACACTGAATCTTTACTTACAACAGCTAAGGAATTTCAAAAAAATTTTGGCAGAGTTTCCTCTGTTTTATTGCCTAACCCACCTGCAAACAGCGAACCCAACAGTACCAGATATAGTCATAAGAACA
>JAOTQJ010202594.1:0-19795 GCA_025642045.1 Solanum sejunctum | reverse complement strand
GGTAGATATCTCTGAACATGGAAGTACGGGCAAAGCACCCTCCCACAAGGTGGATGAGGTTTATACCCCTCAATATGGCAGTACGAGCATAGCACCCCCCAACAATGCAATTGTGTCATAGAACCCCCACAACAAGGTGTGGTCAACTTGCAACACTTAGTTACTTTTCAAAGAATCAACGCATTCATTCATTCCGTTCATCATCATAAGTCACTTAACTTATAAGTCATGCATTGGACTATCATTCGTTCAAAAATTGTTAATCGGATATTTTATCAAACACTTGGCAAGCGTGCAATGCTAGTTCAAAATCGTGCAACTCAAGAGTGAAATCATGTGGGAAAACTTGAAGTAAATCAATCCACCAAAACTTGGCAATACCTTCATCCAAGATACATTGAAACCCTTATCAAATCCCATCATAGACCATATATTCATAGCTCAAAACAAGCTTACATAGTCAATATTTTATGAAACCTCAACATAGTTCATAGTCAATTTCATAATAAGAAGTACCCATAGATAAATCAACTTGAAAACATGTCATTTACTTAAAAAGGAAGGTTGGACACCATCAGTGAAAGGACCTAATGGTTGAAACTTACATACCTCAACTTAAGAGATTTTCTTGATGAAGATTGGAATGAGAACTTGAAGCTTGTGTGAGTTTCTTGAGATCTGGAATGAGTTTGGGATACTTGAATTTGGGTAAAATATTTGGCTAAGTGTTTGAGAGGGTTTTGGGGAATATCTTGAATGACATGAGGTTGAAAAATGACTAAGCATAGGTGGTTTTAAGAATAGAAAGGCTTAGGCCAAGACCTCAAAGCCTTAGGCCAAAATAAGAAAACTGGCAACAAAATACACTGCTTCGCGATGGCTCCAAGCCGCGGAGCTAACGTGCAACACTATTGTTTTGCACAAACTTGAAAAAATCAAATTTTGCTACGGTTGCTCTAAAATCAGGGTTATACCCATTTCCCATTCAATTTTGCCCCCCGATCAAGAATATGAAGTTAAATTGTTTATATCACGCACCAATTTTGATATATGAGAAAGTTACGAATATGGGCATTTTCGAGGCACATTTTCGGCCACTTTTTAGGACATTTTAATATCTTCCCCTTGGGAATATTCATCCCCGAATGTCAAAGAAATGTATATAAGAGAAGTAACCAAGATAAGTTTATCCCAACACATGAATGCAACAATACACTTAAATAACATTTCAAAAATCTCGCATAAGTGTCAAAAATCACCATAAACATGAATGCATGCAAATGACATAAAGGCAAAAACTTAAGACTTGAAATCACATAGGGGACTCAAAATTAGTATCTTAGGCTTGAGTAAAATGGAAGAGATAGGGATATCACTTTTGCATATCCGCCTCGGCATTCCATGTGGCACTTTCAACTTGTTGATTTCTCCGGAGAACCTTGATGAGAAGCAACATCCTTGTTCCTCAACCTCTTCACTTGTCTATCCAAAATTTCTACTGGAACCTCTTAATAACTCAAATTGTCTTCAACAATACCTACAACATTAAGAGGCACTATAGTACTTGGGTCACCCACACACTTCCTCAACATAGACACATAGAAGATCAGATGAACCATATTCATATCATTGGGCAACTCCAACTCATAGGTCACCATACCAATCCTCCTTAACACTCTATAAGGACCCACAAATCTTGGACTCAATTTATCCTTCTTACCAAAACAAACCACACCTTTCAAGGGTGACACCTTCAAATAGACCCAATCACCAATCTTAAATTCAAGATCCCTTCTCCTCAAATCGGCATCGGACTTTGGTCGCTTTTGGGCTATTTTAGACCTTTCCCTTATCAAACTCACTTTCGCCATGGCCTTCATAACCAAATTTGGGCCTAACAAAGCCATCTCTCTTCCCTCAAACCATACAACTGGGGACCTAAAATGCCTACCAGAGAGAGCCTCAATAGGAGTCATACTAATGCTTGAATGATAGATATTGTTGTAAGGAAACTCAATGACTGGAAGATGACCATACCAACTACCCATAAATTCCAAAACACAAGTTCTAAGCATAAGAGTTTTAATAGTTCCTTCAGGTAGGCCATCCGTTTGGGGGTGAAAGGCCATATTATGCTTTACCTTAGTACCAAGACCTCTGTGGGAGGACCTCCAAAAGTGAGAAGTGAATGAGCACCACGACCTAGTATGATAGACAAAGGCCCCCCATGCAATCTAACCAATTCACGAATGTATAACTTAGCATAATCTTCAGCACCATAAGTAGTCTTAACTGGTAGGAAATGAGCGGACTTTGTCAATCTATCGACCACAACACAAATGGAGTAAAAATGTCTTCTAGTCTTAGGCGACCCAACCACAAAATCCATATTAATTTCTCCCACTTCCAAGTAGGAATCTTTATGTCTTGGGCTAGACCACTTGGCCTTTGATGCTTGACTTTAACTTGTTACAATTATGGCAACTGGATACAAACTTAGCAATATCTCTCTTCATGCCACCCCACGAAAACACTTCCCTAAAATCTCTATACATCTTAGTAGAACTAGGGTGAATAGAATAGGAAGAATTACGAGCCTCATCAAGAATCTTCTCTCCCAATTTATCCATACTAGGCACACACAACCTACCTTGGTACCTAAGGACACCATCTCCCTATTTGAAGAAAACTTCCACCTTACCATCTCCCACGAAGGCCTTCAACTTTAACAAGGCAGGGTTAAGATCTTGCTTTGCCTTCAACTCCTCGATTAATGAAGATTTAGAACCATCAATCACCATTACTCTACCATTATCAACCTCCTCCAACCTATCCCCAACCTAGCCAATTGATGAACCTCTCTAGCCACCTCTTTGCCATCATCACCAACATGTATTAGGCTACCCATAGACACCCTATTCAAAGCATCGGCCACAACATTAGCCTTACCGGGGTGATAATAGACACTAATATCATAATCTTTATTCAACTCTAACAACCTTTTTTGTCTCCAGTTGAGATCTTTTTAGGTGAACACGTATTGGAGACTCTTATGATCGGTAAACACATCAACATGCACCTCATACAAATAATGACACCAAATTTTCAAATCAAATACCATGGAAGCCAATTTAAGATCATAGGTAGGAAAATTCTTTTCATGTACCACAAGTTGTCTAGAGGCATAAGCTATCACCTTACTTTCTTGCATCAAAACACAACCCAAGCCAATTCTAGAAGCATCAAAATGCACCACAAACTCTTCCAACCCTTCCGGTAGAGACAAGATAGGAGTGGAAACAAGCTTATCCTTCAAATCTTGGAAACTCTTTTCACACTCATCGTTCCACACAAATTTTACCTTCCTTCGGGTCAACATAGTCATAGGAGAAGTAATAGAAGGGAATCTATTCACAAACCTCCGGTAGTAACTAGCTAAGCCTAAGAAACTTCTACTGTCCGATGGAGTCGAAGGTCTAGGCCAATTTCTAATCACCTCTATCTTTTTAGAATCCACCTTAATACTATCACCCGACACCACATGACCTAGGAAAGCAACCTCTTTCAACCAAAACTCACATTTCTCATACTTGCCATACAACTTCTCCTCCCTCAATATTTGTAGTACCGCCCTCAAGTGAGCCACATGCTCCTCCTCACAATGAGAATAGATCAAGATATCATAAATAAATACTACCACAAAAAAATCAATGTAGCATTTGAAGACCCTATTTATAAGATATATGAAGATAGCCGATGCATTGGTCAAACCAAAGGATATAACCACAAACTCATAGTGCCCATACCTAGTCCAGAAGGCCATCTTGGAAATGTCACACTCCCTCACTTTCACTTGGTGATACCCAGACGCAATATCAATCTTAGAGAAGTGACTAGCCCCTTGAAGTTAGTCAAAAATATCATTAATCCTTAACAGAGGATACTTATTCTTTATGGTGACCCTATTAAGTTGTCGGTAATCAAGACACACTCTAAGAGAATCATCCTTCTTCACAAACAAGATTGGTGCATCCCAAGGAGATTGGCTAGGCCTAATAAAACCCTTCTCCAAAAAATCCCTCAATTGCTCCTTAAACTCATTCGGGGCCATACAGTAAGGGGAAATAGAAATAGGTTGAGTATTGAGAAGGAGGTCTATGCCAAAATCTATTTCCCTTTTGATAGGAACACTGGGAAGTTCATAGGGAAAGACATTAAGGAATTCATTAACCACCAGAACCGACTCTATAGGAAGGACTTTGGACTCAACATCGCTAACCCTCACAACATAATAGAGACACCCCTTAGAAATCAAATTTTGGGCTTTAATGCAAGAAATAAAACCTAATCTTGACCACCACATCATGACTCTCCCACTCAAGGATGGGTTCATTAGGGAATTAGAATTTGACCTTACAGTTTCTACAATCAATAGATGCATAATATGCATGCAACCAATCCACCCATGAATGACATCAAAGTCCACCATATCCAACTCAACAAAATCAAAAGGCAATATTTTATGCAAAATGAAAACGGGATAATTTCTATATACCCTTCTAGCAACAATGCATGCACCAATGGGAGTAGACACCTCATAAGACTCACAAAACAATTTGGGTTCAACATGAAACATTTTGTAACAAAAGGAGTAACAAAAGAAAGAGTGGCACCCGAGTTTATCAATGCATACACATCAAAATCAAAGACTTTTGTAGAGAAAAATAAAGAATAAAGAACACAAATGATTTACGAGTGAGTATATAAGACAACTGCATACCTCATTAATCGAGTCCTCTCACAAGTTCTTGATTCTAAGACACCCATTTCGCTCCTCCCACGGTCTTCTTTACCCACTTCCCTACATCTGCGAGTATTTAGTTGTGTGTGTTTCGTCCACAATTCTAACCCATCCCAGGATAAACTTGATCCATGTGCTTTTCGATGTGTCTTCCTCGGATATTTTACCTCTCAGAAAGGATATAAATGCTATCATCCTCCTACCTCAGATACATTTGAGATTTGACATGTGCAATAGGAATCCAGTTCAACATGACCGAACGAAGCATATAGAAGTTGACAGGAACTTCATCAAAGAGAAGTTGGATCAGAAATTAATTTGTACTCCATATGTGAAGTCCAAAGATCAAATAGCTAATATATTTAGTAAGGGGTTGGGTTGTCCAGATTTCATTGTATTATATCCAAGTTGAGCATGAGAAACTTATATGCACCAACTTGAGGGGGAGTGTTAGAATCTTTAATTATAGGGATTTAAGAATTATATGATCAATTATGTTAGAATCCTTAATTATAGGTATCCTCATACTAATGGGGTTGGGTGAGCACTTATATAGTGCTACATTTTTCCTTCATTTTTCACTGTGGGATGGGTCGCACATACACAACAATCCTCCCCTCAAACCAAGACCATATAATCTCGTGACCTCCCCTCCAGCAATTATCGATTTTTGGATCTACCACCATCTTATACCACTGCAACCACCTGCGGGACACGCCGCCTGACCATCCTATCGGGAAGATTTTCGACACAAGGCATTACCGCAAACCTTCACATGGCTAGTTTACACCATCTAATCCACCAAATCATCTTATACCACAGTAACAACCAATGGGACATGCCGCCCGACCATCCTGTCAGGAAGACTTTTGACATAAGGCACCCTTGCAGATCTTTGGTACTAAAGCCACACTGGTGGTACTCCGCATACGTCAGTCCATCACTCCTGCTCTTCGAACCTCAGCTCTGATACAATTTATTGCCAAAGACAAACAAGTTCTGAATAATAAGCTGTTATAGAAAGATTACTCTAACAAAGATCTATACCTTTCTTCCTAATCTCAAAAGCGTGAGCATCATTATTAGTCTGAGAAAAAAAAGTAGCCAAAGTATCCCAAATTTCCTTAGACATTTTGAGTTTCATAAATTGTGAGCAAATACTGAGTTCCATGGAGTGATAGAGCCAAGATTTAATGACTGTATCTTTAGACATCTACTTGGCAAGACTCACCTCATGCTCAGATGTAGTAGTACCATCCAAATAACCAGCAAGTTCATAAGCATGAATAGAGACCATAAAACTATCATTCCAAGTATCATGATTATGATCATTAAGTTTTTCAGTAGTTACTTGAAGATTTGGGGTAAGGCGAAGACCACTACCAACTATTGAAGTATTTGACACATTAACTTTACTGGATTCTTCAGACATAATATAATAATTCAACTAATATAATATCAAGGAGGAAAAAAATAACTAACTAACCACAAAGCCACAAACTGAGAGCAAGATTGATCATAGAACAGGTGCAAGACTGATAAAAGGTGTGAATGGTGACGTGAAGATGAACAGTAACCTTACGGCTCTGATACCATGTAGAGAAAAATAAAGAAAAAGAACATAAATGATTTAAAAGGTTCGGCAAGTGGTGCCTACTTCCTTGGGCTAAACTCTCTCTTCTGTATTCGGAGAGGTATGGTATTATGTCAATATATACAGGAGCTTGGGGCTATATACAAGATAGCTGAATATTTACAGAATATCTGATTGGCATCGTATCTCTATAATTGATCTTATAATTCTTAAATCCCTATAGTTAAGGATTCTAACAACTTTAAACATACCGATGACGACAGCGGGCACCTCATCTACCCCTTACCTCTCTTGAATAGCATAGAACCAATTGTGCCTTGGGGCACCACCTTAATAACCTCCCCTTATCAATAGAACCACATTTGCACCCCGGTCTTGTAGATGACAATCTCTAGCCTTGTTGCATCCTTACAATCCATTACCTTATGACCCATTTGACCACAACCATAATAAGCATTAGTGTTCCTCAAGTATGGGCTATCATGGCCTTTACTACATCTTGGGCACATAGCATTAGCCACCAAACCACCACCACCTTGGGCCCTTGGGTTATCATTAGCAAACCTTCTATTAGGAGCATTGGAAGACCCTTGGCCTTGATGGAATCGACTACCCTTGGGAATTTGGAATCTACCTTCAAAACGGGCCCTCTTGGCCTCATTACCTCTCCTCTTTCTCAACTTTTCCCCCTCTAATTGTTTGGCATAAGTCATGAGGCGAGAAAAATCCATATCACTAATTAACATGGCGGCACAACACTGCTTATTCACCAAATCAGATACACCCATCACAAACTAGTTCATCCTAGATCTTGGCTCGGCCACCAATTGTGGAGCATATTTGGAGAGTTGGTTGAACTTGAGGGCATACTCCATCACACTGATCGACCCTTGTTTTAAATTCATAAATTCCATCATTTTGACCTCCCTTAGCTCAAACTGAAAGATCTAATTGAGAAATGCCCCTTAAACTCCTCCCAAAGAATCATATTATTGTCCCTCTTCTCTACTTTCCATTGGGTAAACCATATTTAGGCCACCTATTGAATTGGTAAGCCACTAACTCCACTTTCTCCTTCTATCTAACACCTATGATAGACAACACTTAGTACACCTCATTAATAAATTCTTGAGGGTCCTCATCTACTTTAGACCCATGGAACTCCGGTGGGTTCATCCTCATGAAATCCCTTAAACTAGATACCGGAGTAGGAGCATGAGGGGCTTGAGCCCCTTGGTTGATTTGATTAGTCATAGGTTGTGCTAACATGGTAATAGCATCTCGGAACTCTTCATGAGCTGATTGTTCTTCGGGTGTACGAGCTTTTCTTAGAAAGGAACATGAAGAAATGAAACATTTCCTAAAATGCCTAGCATAGCAAAGAACATTCATTAGGGAAAAGGTGGGAAACATTTCCCCTTCTTCTTCTTGATCTATGTCAAAAATGCTATGAAGAGTAACTAACTCATCAAGAGTTCTAGGATGCTATTGTCATGCTAGCTCAAGCCATGACCAATCAAGTCAACCAAGGGGCCCAAGCCCCTCATACTCCTACTCCGACATCTAGGATAAAGACTTCATAAGGATGAACCCATCGGAGTTTCATGGGTCTTGTTATAGAATGAATATAGACTTAATTCCAGTAATGTACATAGCCTTATTTAAGTAATAGATTTGTAGGAATCATCTTTTATTTCTTTCCTAAATTAGCACACAATCTATTGTACTTATACATTGCTTTTATATTGGAATGAAATAACTTTTTCTACCATCTAATTACATGGTATTAGAGCCTATAGGCTCCACTCATATTCAGAAATAGAGAATTGGGAACTCTTCCCTCGTGATTTGAACTCATCATTTGGGTCACATCTACGGAGTGACTGCTTTGTCTTGCCACTACCATAGGAGGAAGTAGAATAGTATTTTTAGCTAGGACAACTTTCACCAGCTTTAGTGTGGGCAGCTAGTGGGTCAAACGCACCACCCCCATCTCTCACGCTCTGGCACATGACTCGACAGAATTGATCTCGTGTTTCACTTTTGGCATCGCCTTATAAGTTTCACTCCTGCAAATTCAATTTGGTATTCATCTTTTATGCTACTGTGGCTGCTTATTGTTGTTGGATCAGTGGGTTGCCTATGATGGTCATCCCTAGTTTCTTTATTCTTTGTTAGTTTACCGATTCACATCCATGATTCTAGGCTACACTGTCTGCTGGAAAATTCAATTTTATTCTATTTCAAGTTGTGATGTTGAAGGTTTGCCGAACATTGACTTGGCCCCTCTGTGATTGGACTACCTATGGAGGAATTTGCTTAACAAAAAAACATCACTAATGGGACCCATTTCAATGAGTGCATTTTTGGAGTCAGATAAGACATGCCTTTTTACTTCTTCAAATAAATGCATGATTAACTCAGGTGCCACAAATCATATGACAGGTAACTCTAATATTTTTTCTAGCTTACAACCACATGATGCACCATCTCCACTTACTATAGTTGATGGTTTAACTTTGTTGGATTTGGAACTGTTAAAGCAACCTCCTCTGTTACCCTGTCATGAGTGTTACGTTTAACAAAGTTGGCCTTTAATTTGATTTCTGTTAGCAAAGTTACTAGAGATGTGAATTGTTATATCTCGTTCTTTTCGAATTATTGTTTGTTTCGTGATCTTGTGACAAATGAAGTTATTGGTAAAGGATATGTATCTGATGATCTCTACATCCTTGATGAAATTGGGATCCTCGATTTATTTCTTGCTCTAGTGTGGTATCCCCATTTGAAGCACCTTGTCGATTGGGGCAACCTTCTCTACCATTTTTGTTGAAGAAGCTTTGACTCAGAATATTCCATCATTGGAATGTGAGTCATGTCAATTTGCAAAGCATCATCGCACCTCAATGTGTCCAAGGATTAATAAGCGAGCTAAGTCAACTTTTTGACATAGTTTGTTCTGATGTTTAGGGACCATGTCCTATCATCTCCAAAATTGGGCATAAGTATTTTGTCACTTTTGTGGATGATTTCTCTCGGATGACCTGGAGATATTTTATGAAGAGCTGCTCAGAAGTGTTTACCTATTTTTGTGCCTTTTATGCTAAAGTTAAAACTCAATTTAATGCTTCAGTACATATTTTAAGGAGTGACAATGCTAAAGAATATATGTTAGAATCATTTTTGTCACACATGAGACATAATGATATTCTCCACCAGTCTTCTTATGTTGATACACCCTTTGAAAATGGAGTTGCTGAGAGAAAGAATAGGCACCTACTTGAGATAGCTCGAGAACTTTTATTTCAAATGAAGGTTCCTAAGCATTTTTGGGCCGATGCAGTCTCTACGGACTGTTTTCTGATAAATCATATGCCATCTACTGTGCTTGTTGGTAATACGCCTTACAATGTTCTCTTTCCAAACAAGTCACTATTTCCAGTGGAATCTAACGTGTTTGGAAGCACATGTTATGTTCAAGATGTTAGGCCATTTGTTTCTAACTTGGATCCCAAGGCATTAAAGTGTTTTTTAGGCCATTCTCGCCTTCAGAAAGGATATCAATGTTATTTTGTAGAACTGGGCAGATATCTAGTGTTAGTTGATGTGGTCTTTTCAAAGACTACACCATTTTTCTATGCAACTCCCATTTCTACAGGTCAAGAGGAGGAAGATGAGTGGTTGGTCTATCAAGTTGCTTGTTCTACGATAAAACAATCTGATGATACGGCTCTCCCATCTCCTAGTTTTTCTACTGATCAGGAATCAACTATTGTGTCCTCAACAACTCCAGTAAAATGACCAATTGTTCATGTTTAGCCTAGGAGACAAGAGATCGAGGATACATGTCCATCACTAGTTACTTCATCATTAGATCTTGATCTCCCAATTGCTCTTCGCAAAGGTACTCTAAGTTGTAAATGCAAATATTCCATAGCTAATTATATTTCCTATGTCTGTTTATCCTTTGCGTATAATCCTTGATTGTTTCTCTAGATTTTGTTTCCATACTTAAAACAGTGAGAGAGGCATTGAATCATCCTGGAAGTTCGGATGCGATACTTGAGGAAATCCATGCCTTAGAGGAAAATCGTACATGGGATTTGGTGAATTTATCCAATGGAAAGAAACCAGTGGGATGTAAGTGGGTGTTCATAGTTAAAGTTAATCTAGATGGTTCTGTGCAAGACTTAAGGCCAAGATTGTCGCTAAAAGGTATGCTCAGACATATGGAGTGGATTATTCATACACCTTTTCTTCGGTGGCTAAACTCACTTCTGTTCTTTATTCATTTCTGTAGCTGCTTCAAATAATTGGCCTTTACATCAGTTGGATGTCAAGAATACTTTCATTCATGGTGATCTTCAAGAGGAAGTATATATGGAGCAACCACCTGATTTTGTTGCTCAAAGGGAGTATGGAAAAATCTGTCTTTTGAAGAAGTTCTTATATGGATTGAAGCAAAGTCCTCGGGCTTGGTTTGGCAAATTTAGTGAGGTAGTTCAAAAGTTTGGGTTGAAAATAAGCAAATGTGATCACTCAGTTTTCTATCAGCAATCAACAGCTGGAACTATCCTTCTTGTGTATGTTGATGACATTGTCATTACAGGAAGTGATTATACTAGGATCTCTTCCCTAAAGTATTTCCTGCATACTAGGTTTCATACGAAAGATTTAGGCCACTTACAATACTTTTGGGGAGTAGAAGTAAATAGAAGCAAGAAGGGAATATTTCTATGTTAGAGAAAGTATATTTTTGACCTACTTGCAGACACCAAAAAGTTGGTGGCAAAACCTTGCAGTACTCCAATAGTTCCCAACGTGCACCTTATGAAAGATGATAATGATCCTTTTGATGATTTGGAGAAATACAAATGGCTAGTTGAAAAATTAAACTACCTTACTGTGACTCGTCCGGATATTGCTTTCGCGGTAAGTATGGTTATCTAGTTCATGTCTACGCCTACAATTAAATATTGGAAGCTTTGACATAGATTCTATGTTACTTGAAAGGTGCCCCTAGACTTGGCATATTATATATCAATCACGGTCATACCTGTGTTGAGTGTCTTGCAGATGCAGACTATGTTGTATCCAAAATTGATAAAAGATCAACTATAGGCTATTGTGTCTTTGTTGGAGGTAACCTAGTTTCATGGAGGAGTAAGAAGCAAAGTGTTGTATCTCGATCCAGTGCAGAAGCTGAAATACAGAGCTATGTCATAGTCTACCTGTAAGATCATGTGGATACATCATCTTTTAACAAAAATTGGCCTAAAGCATCATACACTAGCAAAACTTTGGTGTGTTAATCAAGCTGCTCTTCATATCGCCCCAAATCCGGTATATCATGAAAGAACAAAACATACTAAGGTTGACTGTCATTTTACTCGCGAGAAAATTCAGGAGAACTTGATTTCCACTAGCTATGTGAAGACAGGAGAGCAATTGGTTGACTTACTCATGTAGGCATTGCATGGAACTCAAGTTGATAACTTTTGTAGCAGTTGGCCATGATCAATATCTATGCTCCAACTTAAGGGGGAGTGTTATAGATGAATATAGACTTAATTCCTAGTAATGGAAATAGACTTATTTAGGTAGTAGATTTGTAGGAATCATCTTTTATTTCTTTCCTAAGTTAGTTTATTTCTTTCCTAACTTAGCACATAATCTATTGTACTTATACATTGCTTTTCTATTGGAATGAAACAACTTCTTCTTCCATCTGATTACAGGTCTAAAGTGAATGAGGACCCTGAAGAATTTATTGATGTGTACAAAGTGTTGTCCATCATGGGTGTTAGACTGGAGGAGAAGGTGAAGCTGGCAGCTTACCAACTCAAGGGGGTGGCCCACATATGGTTTACTCAATGGAAAGAGGAGAAGGGGAACGACAATGTGATTCCTTGGGAGGAGTTTAAGGTAGCCTTTCTCACTCGGTTTGTCCCACTTGTGCTAAGGGAGGGCAAAATGATGGAGTTCATGAATTTGAAGCAAGGGTCTATGAGTGTGAGGGAGTACGCCCTCAAGTACAACCAACTCTCTAAATATGCTTCATAATTGTTGGCCGAGCCAAGGTCTAGAATGAATAAGTTTGTGATGGGTGTATCCAATTTGGTGAATGAGAAGTGTCGTGCAACTATATTGCTTAGTGATATGGATTTGTTCCGCCCCATGACTTATGCCGAACAGTTAGAGGGGAAAAAGTTAAGAAAGATAAGTATGAGGCTAAGAGGGCCCGTTTTGAAGATAGGTTCCAAGGAACAAAGGGTGGCCAATTTTATCAAGTCCAAGGGACTTTCTATGCTCCTCATATGAGGTTTGCTAATGATAACCCAAGGGTCCAAGGTGGTAGTAGTATGGTGCCTAATGCTATGTGCCCAAGATGTGGTAGATGCCATGATGGCCCATGTTTGAGGAACACTAATACTTGTTATAGTTGTGGAGAAGTGGGTCACAAGAAGATTATCCTCATAATCAAAACAAGGGTAGAGATGGTCATCTACAAGGCTGGGGTGCAAATGCAATTCTATTGATAAGGGGAGGTCAACAAGGTGTGCCCCAAGGCATAATCAGTTCTATGCTCTTCAAGGGAGGCAAGGGGTAGATGAGGTGCCCGATGTTATCACCGGTATGTTAAAAGTCTTTGATTTTGAGATGTATGCATTGATAGATTCGGGTGCCACTCTTTCTTTTGTTACAACTTTTGTTGCCAAAAAGTTTTACGTTGAACCCAAATTATTGTGTGAGTCTTATAAGATGTCTACTCCCATTGGTGCATCCATTGTTGCTGTAAGGGTATATAGAAATTGTCCCATTTTTATTTTGCATAAAATATTACATTGTGATTTTGTTGAATTAGATATGGTGTATTTTGATTTCATTCTTGGGATGGATTGGTTGCATGCATATTATGCATCTATTGATAGTAGAATTCATAGGGTCAAATTCCAATTCCCTGATGAACCCATCCTTGAGTGAGAGAGTCATGATGTGGTGGTCAAGGGTAGGTTTATTTCTTGCATTAAATCTCAAAAGTTGATTTCTAAGGGGTGTCTCTATCATCTTGTGAGGGTTAGGGATTTTGAGTCCAAAGTTCTTCTTATAGAGTCGGTTCCGGTGGTAAATGAGTTCCTTGATGTCTTTCCTAATGAGTTTTTCAGTGTTCCTCCCAAAAGGGAAATAGATTTTGGTATAAATCACCTTCCCGATGCTTAACCTATTTCCATTCCCCCTTACCGTATGGCCCCAGAGGAGTTGAAGAAGCTGAAAGAGCAATTGAGGGATTTTTTGGCGAAGGATTTTGTTAGGCCTAGCCAATTACCTTGGGGTGCACCGGTATTGTTTGTGAAGAAGAAAGATGGTTCTCTTAGGATGTGCATTGATTATCGCCAACTTAATAGAGTCACCATCAAGAATAAGTATGGATTGATGATCTTTTTGACCAACTTCAAGGGACTAGTCACTTCTCTAAGATTGATCTTCGGTCCAGGCATCACCATGTGAAAGGGATGGAGTGTGACATCCCCAAAATGGTCTTCTAGACTAGGTATTGGCACTATGAATTCATGGCTATGTCTTTTGGGTTCACAAATGCACTGGCTATCTTTATGGATCTTACGAATAGGGTCTTCAAACCTTACCTTGATTTGTTTGTGGTGGCATTTATTGATATTATCTTAATCTATTCCCATAGTGAGGAGGAGCATGTAGATCATTTGAGAGTGGTGTTACAATCTATAGGGAGGAGAAGTTGTATGCCAAATATGAGAAATGTGAGTTTTGGTTGAAAGAGGTTGTGTTTCTAGGTCATGTGGTGTTGGGTGATGGTATAAAGGTGGATCCTAGGAAGCCGGAGGTAATTAGAAATTGGCCTAGACCTTTGACTCCATCGGACATTAGAAGCTTCTTGGGCTTAGCGGGTTACTACTGGAGGTTTGTGAATGGGTTCTCTTCTATTGCTTCTCCTATGACTAAGTTGACTCAAAAGAAGGCAAAGTTTGTGTGGATCGATGATTGTGAAAAAAGTTTCCAAACCATTAAAGATAAGCTTGTCTCTACTCTTATCTTGTCTCTATCGGAAGGGTTTAAAGGGTTTGTTGTGTATTGTGATGCCTCATAGATTGTTTAGGTGATAGCTTATGCCTCTAGACAACTTAAGGTCTATGAAAAGAATTATCCTACCTATAATTTTGAGTTAGTTGTCATGGTATTTGCTTTAAAGATTTGGCGTCAGTACTTGTATGGGGTGCATGTTGGTGTGTTCACCGATCATAAGAGTCTCCAATATGTGTTCAACCAAAAAGACCTTAGCTTGAGACAAAGAAGGTGGTTAGAGCTTCTTAAGCATTATGATATGAGTGTGTATTATCACCCCAGTATGGCTAATGTTGTGGCCGATGCTTTGAGTAGGGTGTCTAGGGTAGCCTAGAACATGTTAAAGATGGTGACAAAGAAGTGGCTAAGGAGGTTCATCAGTTGTCTAGATTGGGAGTTAGGTTGGAAAAGATTGATAATGGTGGTATTGTGGTTGATGATGGCTCTAAGTCTTCATTGATTGAGGCGATGCAAGATCTTGACCTCGGCTTGTTATAATTGAAGGCCTTAGTAAAAGATGGTAGGGTGAAGGTTTTCTCCCAAGGGGGAGATGGTGCCCTTAGGTACCAAGGTAGATTGTGTGTGCCTTGTGTTGATGACTTGAGAAAGAAGATTCTTGATGAGGCTCATAATTCTTCCTATTCTACTCACCGCAGTTCTACCAAGATATATAGAGATTTGAGGAAAGTGTTTTGTTGGGGTGGCATGAAGAGAGATATTGCTAAGTTTGTATCCAGTTGCCATAATTGCCAACAAGTCAAAGCCAACCATCAAAGGTCGGATGGCCTAGCCCAAGATATAGAGATTCCTAATTGGAAGTGGGAGGAAATTAACATGAATTTTGTGGTTGGGTTGCGTAAGACTAGAAAGCATTTTGACTCCATTTGGGTTGTGGTTGATAGAATGACAAACTTGGTTCATTTCCTACCGGTTAAAACTACATATGGTGCCAAAGATTATGCTAAGCTATACATTCATAAATTGGTTAGATTGCATGGGATGCCCTTGTCTATCATATTGAATCATGGTGCTCAATTCAGTTTTCACTTTTGGAGGTCCTTCCAAAGAGGTCTTGGTACCAAGGTTAAGCTTAGTCCGACCTTTCACCCTCAAACGGATGTCCAAGCCGAAAGAACTATCCAAACTTTTGAGGATATACTTAGAGATTGTGTTTTGAAGTTTAAAGGTAGTTGGGATAATCATCTTCCACTCCTTGAGTTTGCTTACAATAATACCTATCGTTCTAGCGTTGGTATGACTCCTTTTGAGGCTCCCTATGGTAGACGTTGTAGGTCCTTGGTTGGATGGTTTAAGGTAGGGTAGATGGCTTTGTTGGGTCCGGATCTAGTTATGGAGGCCATGGACAAGGTAAGGTTGATAAGGGAAAGGTTGAAAATAGCTCAAAGTCGTCAAAAGTCATATGCCAATGTAAGAAGGGATCTTGAATTTAAGGTTGATGATTGGGTCTATTTGAAGGTCTCACCGATGAAGGGTGTGGTTCTTTTTGGTAAGAAGGGTAAGTTAAGTCCAAGATTCATGGGTCCTTATAGGGTGTTGAGGAGGATTGGCAAGGTGAACTATGAGTTGGAGTTGCCCAATGATATGAATATTGTTCATCCGGCCTTCCATATGCCTATGTTAAGAAAGTATGGGTGACCCAAGTGTTATTGTGCCTTTTGATGTTGAGGGTATTGTTGAAGATAATTTGACTTATGAAGAGGTTCTGGTAGAAATTTTGGATAGACAAGTGAAGAGGGTAAGGAAAAAGGATGTTGCTTCCGTCAAAGTTCTTTAGAGAAACCAACAAGTTGAAAGTGCCACATGGGAAGCTGAGGCGGACATGCAAAAGCGATATCCCTATCTCTTCCATTCTACTCAAGCTTAAGGCACTAATTCTAAGTCCCCTATGTGATTTCAAGTCTAATGTATTAGCCCTTATGTCATTTGCATGCATTCCTCTTTATGTTGACAAGTTCATGGTGATTTTGGCACTTATATTGAGGTTTTTTTTAAAATGATGTTTAAGTGCGTTGTTGCATTCCTGTTGGGGCTAATCTCATTATGATTATCCTTCTTATGTATGTTTCTTTCACATTCGGGGACAGATGTTCCCAAGAGGGAGATATTGAAATGAAAGCAAAAAGTGCCAAAAAATGTGTCTCGTAAATGCCCACAATCGTAATTTCCATATATCTCAAAATCTGTGCGTGATAACGAAACTCCGACTTCAAATTCGTGATCAGGGGGCAAAATTGAGTGGGAAATGGGTCTAATAACAATTTTAGAGCAACTGTATCAAAATTTGAATTTCCAAAATTTGCAAATTCCAGAGACGATCTGCGCCCCTAGCGAGACATGACCATGGCGCGAACTAGTGTTATTTTATGCCGGTTTTTTTTGTTCGGTCCAAGGCTTTGAGGCCCTAGGCCTAAGCCTCCCTATGCATAAAAACACCTATACTTAGTTAGGTTTCAACCCCATATCATTCAAGACATTCCTCAAAACCCTCTCAAACACTTCGCCAAATATTTTACTCAAAATCAAGTGCCCTAAACTCATTATGAATCTTAAGAAATTCAATCAAACTTCAAGCTTCAAACTCTCAATCAAATCTTCATCAAGGAAATCTCCAAAGTTGAGGCATGTAAGTTTCAACCATTGGATTCTTTCACCCATAGTGCCCAACCTTCCTTTTATGCAATTTATATGTTTTCAAGTTGATTTATCTATGGGTATCTCTTATTATGAATTTGATTACAAACTACATTGGGGTGTGTAATACTAGTTCAAAATCATGCAACTCAAGAGTAAAATCATGTGATAAAACTTGAAGTAAATCAACCCGACTACACTTGGTAACACCTTTATGTAAGACACATTGAAACCCCTCGTCAATTCTAATCATAGACCATAGATTCATAGCTCAAAACATGCTTACATAGTCAATATTTTATTAAACCCCAACATAGTTAATAGTCAATTTCATAATAAGAAGTACCCATAGATAAATTAACTTGAAAACATGCAATTTACTTAAAAAGGAAGGTTGGGCACCATGGGTGAAAGGACCCAATGGTTGAAACCCACATGCCACAACTTTGGAGATTTCCTTGATTAAGATCGGAATGAGAACTTGAAGCTTGAGTGAATTTCTTGAGATCCAAAATGAGTTTGAGTCACTTGAATTCGGGTGAAATATTTGGCAAGAGTGCAAAGCTAGTGTCCCCGAACTTGAGGACTCACCAATAGCTATTCTTCAAGATGACCAACTATCCATAGGGAGGATGATCGTGAGGGGCTCCGGTTCCTACATAGTAATATCATATAGGCATAGAGTATGCATTAATACATTTGAATATAATAAGTATGTAGGATGCAATGCAACAAAAGATAGGCAACATATAAACAAAATGCACATAAATAAACAAGAGATAGTATATTAGCAACATGGCATGCATGGTCAATGCTTGAAGTAAAACATACTTATATAGAACATAATACATGTGTAGGAAGAGACCATCATCATAGACCAAGTAACCTAGTACTTGGAATCCAAGGCCTACCAGCCCTTCGGGAGGCGATTGAGGTATCTACCCCTTAATTGGTACTACAGCCATAGCACCCCCCTCCCACACACAAGGTGATTTAGGTATATGCCCCTCAATTGGTAGTACGAGCATAGCACCACCTAACAAAGTGGAAGAGGTATATACCCGTGAACATGATAGTACGAGCATATCACCCCCTGACAAGGTGGATGAGGTTTATACCCCTCAACCATGGTAGTACGGGCATAACACCCCCCGACAAGGCGATTGAGGCATAGTACCCCACAACAAGGTGTGGTCAATTTGCAACACTATAGTTACTTTTCAAGGAATCAACACATTCATAC
Organism: Solanum sejunctum; assembly: GCA_025642045.1. NCBI lineage: Eukaryota > Viridiplantae > Streptophyta > Magnoliopsida > Solanales > Solanaceae > Solanum > Solanum sejunctum. The sequence goes on along the minus strand of JAOTQJ010202594.1, from coordinate 1,405 downwards.
ATTTCTTTCTTCATCATAAAGTGACTTAACTAATAATCCATACATTGGACTATCATTCGTTCAAAAACTATTAATCGAATATTTTATCAAACACTTGGCGGACGTGTAATGCTAGTTCAAAATCATGCAACTCAAGAGTGAAATCATGTGATAAAACTTGAAGTAAATCAATCCAACTACACTTGGTAAGACCTTCATGCAAGATACATTAAAACCCCTCATCAAATCTCATCATAGACCATAGATTCATAGCTTAAAACATGTTTACATAGTCAACATTTTATGAAACCCCAACATAGTTCATAGTCAATTTCATAATAAGAAGTACCCATAGATAAATCAACTTGAAAACATGCAATTTACTTAAAAAGGAAGGTTGGGAACCAGGTGAAAGGAACCAATGGTTAAAGCCTACATACCTTAACTTTGGAGATTTCCTTGATGAAGATTGGAATGAGAACTTGAAGCTTGAGTGAGTTTCTTGAGATCCGGAATGAGTTTGGGACACTTGAATTTGGGTGAAATGAGAGGGTTTTGGGGAATGTCTTGAATGATATGGGGTTAAAAAATGACTAAGTATGGGTGTTTTTAAGCATAGCAAGGCTTAGGTCAAGACCCCAAAGTCTTAGGCCTAAATAAGAAAACTGACACCAAAATACACTTCTCCGCGACGACTCCGCGCCGCGGAGCTAACGCGCACCCCTACTATTTTGCGCAAACTTGGAAAAATCAAATTTTTCTACAATTGCTCTAAAATAGGGGTTATACTCATTTCCCACTCAATTTTTCCCCCTGATCAATAATATGAAGTCAAATTTTCGATATCACGCAAGGATTTTGAGATATAACTAAATTACGAATATTAGTATTTCGAGGCACATTTTCGAGCACTTTTTTGGGGCATTCCAATTTTAATCAGCCCAATAATTCCAACTAAATCAGTCTCCTTCACCAATTCTAGTCCATAGGCCCTTACATATCCAACTCAGTTCATAACAATACTCTTGCCCTTAATGAGAACTTGGCCATCAAGGTTCGGCTCAAGGAATGAAAAAGAGATATGAATATCCAGCTACACAGAGAGACTAATCCAGCAAGCTCTACCATGTATGAATGAGTTACCCATTTCCTTATGTTGCAACAACTCTTAATATTATAACTCAAGGAAAGCAATGTAAGTGTTACACTATAAAGCTTTATGTCCTGTGATATGGATCTTCTGCAAGTTGAAAATATAAAAACTGCACACCATCATGTTGCTTGTAGACATTTAATCCTAAAGGGATCCACTAGTTGTACAACACTTTATAGTTATATGCAACTCTTAGGAAATACCTTTTCAAAATGGAAGCATGAGGCAGTGGTTACAATAAAGGCTTCAAGAAGCAAGGATTCTTTGAATTGT
>JAOTQJ010202573.1:0-19799 GCA_025642045.1 Solanum sejunctum | reverse complement strand
TAAAAAAACTAAAAAAAATAATTCACTACGAACTACGCAAAGATCTAATTCATGCACTAGCATGATATGTAGGCAACCCAATGGGTTCGATCAAAGCCTTCTAAAAATATATGTATATTTTACATATGTTGACAATGATAACAATTATAGTAACAAAAGAGGACAAACACGCCTAGATACATCGAGTTGAAACATAAGGCCCCCCAAGGTAAGAATAAAACGCATAATATGTGATTGTAATCTGTGATACTTTTAATGCTAATACACTTGCTACTTCACATAGAGAGAGTGTGGGAGAGGGAAAGAGATAGAGAAAGGGACAAAAGTAATTAAAAGACGTTCGGTTCGGGGTTAAGCTGGCATCGCATCCATATTCTACAAGGTCAAAAGGGAAAAAGAAGATGCCCTGCCAAGATAGAAAAGAGGTGGACCATGATGAAAATCAGATGGTTTCATCAGAAGAAGTGACAGTAGAGGAAGTAAGGATGTTGAGACAATAAATGGCTAGATGTATGAAGCTTGGATGAATGGACATGCTCCACCTTCTTCAATCCATGAATATTTGAGTTCTAATATGTCATCTCCTATCCCAATCCCAACAAATAATACAATTTATCCAATCGTATTTGGCCTATAGTGTAACACTTCCAACTCTGCTGGAACATCCACTATATGCCCTGTGGCTATGCCTATGATAAGAAGTCCTTTTTTCGTGCAAGTTGCGTAAACTAATACGGTCCCTCAACAGACGCCAGTGCTGAATCCAATGATGATCCCCTATCTCAAGTTTAAAATTATCAAGGTTATTCCCCTGAGCTAACTTTTAAAATTCCAAGCTTTTATAATCATAGTTCCCCTGTTGAGGTTGCTAAACCCACTAAAAGTGAGGAATATGAAGAAATGGCTAGAAAAATGAAAAGCTTGGAACAAATTGTGAGGGACATGCAGGGATTAGGAGGCTGCAAAGGCATCTCATTCAATGATTTATGCATGTTTCCCAATGTCCACTTACCTATCGAGTTTAAGGTCCTAAAGTTTAAGAAGTATAATGGCCATAGAGACCCTATTGCCCATTTGAAAAGGTATTGCAATCAACTAAGAGTGCTAGAGGCAAAGAGGAATTACTCATGGCTTATTTTGGAGAAATTCTAGTAGGAATTGCATCGGAATGGTTTATAGACCAAGACATTATCAACTAGTATACCTGGGATTATTTGGCTCGGTGTTTTGTGCAACAATTTCAGTACAACACTGACATCATTCTAGACCACACCACACTGACAAACATGAGGAAAAAGGAGCATTGAAAACTTTCATGAATACACGATTAGATGGAGGGAGCAAGCTGCTAGGGTTAAACCCCTATGAAGGAGTCAAATATGATCGATGTCTTTCCCCAAACACAAAAACCTGACTATTTTCATTACTTGCTTTCTGCCATTGGAAAAATACTTGCTGAGGTTATTAAAATTAGGGAAGTACTAGAAACTGGCATCAAATTAGTAAAGATTGTGAATCAAACTGCTTTTGAAAGTAAATACACAAGTGCTTTAGAACGGCTCAAGAAATCTTGCAGGCAAAAAAAGGAAGGAAGATGTGGCTACCATTGTATCATAGACCAAGACCTATGTACATAATCTATATAACCCTACAAAACACTACTTTCCTTCTCAAAATTCACCATATCTTACTCCACATCCACAGGATCCCATTTACAATTCACAACCATATGTTCAACCACAATCTTGTCCACAATGGAATGCGCCAACTCCTCATACTCAACCCCCCACCCCCTGCCCCCCACAAAGTTACCAAAATACTACTAAAGCTGATTTATATCCTAGACTAGTGCACAAGAAAGAGAAGGTATATACAGATACCTTTACTCCTATTGGAGAATCATATGCCAGCTTATTCCAAAATCTAAGGTCATTGAATGTTTTGAGCCCTATTGAAAGAAAGGTGTCGAATCCTTCCCCCTCCAAAACAAAATCAGGATTATTCCCAAAGATGTGCATATTATTCTGATGCCCCAAGGCATGACATAGAAAAATGTTAGCATTTTAAAAAGGGTGATCTAACATTTGATTGATATACATCAAATCATAGTGTAGAATCCAGAGGGTCCAAATATGAATCAAAATCCATTACCTGTGGATAATGAAACCAATATGTTGAAGTGATCCATGGTGCTGAGGAGATAGCGATCCTATACAAGCCTATCCTTAAGGTCGAAACTAGTCCAGAGAGTGCAACAAATGCGGTTGATTTGATGAAGATAGTGCCTTTCAATGTGGAAGAGATGATACAAAATGCTAGGTCCACCCGGCGGGCCTATCCTAGTTGTGAAAGGGCTTGCTGATGATGCTTGGGTAAGACAGAAAGAACCAAAGCTAATTGCTACTGAAGGAACCAACAAGCCTATCTTGGTTGTGCAAAAGGCCCCTGCTCACCTATGATCATTAAGCCTGTGTCCTGTCCTAAATTACAATGACTAACCCTAAGGTTATTCCATGAAATTATAAGTATACCATTATGACATACAAGGGGAAAGAAATTAATAATCAAGTTGATGAAATAAGAGTGTTGACCCGTTCAGGGAGATGCTATGCCCCAAAGAAGTGAAGGAAGACTAAACAAGTAGAAATGATCCAACGCTAGTTAAGGGCCCAGTTTCTGAGGAGGAAGTAGAAAAATTCTTAAAAAAGATGAACTTGTCAGACTATTTCATTGTGGAACAGCTAAAGAAGACACCAGCACAGATCTCTTTGATGTCTTTGTTATTACACTCAAATGAACATTATAAGGCTATAATGAAGATTTTGAGTGAAGCATATGTTCCTAAAGAGGTTATCGTAAATCAACCGGAGAAAATTACTAGCAGAATCTTTGAGGCAAATAGGATTACATTATTTGATGATAAGCTACCTGTGGAAGGAATTAGACACAGTTTAGGCCTTCATATAACTGTAAGGTGTGAGCATTCCTATGTCACTCGAGTTCTAATTAATGTAGGTTCTGGTGCTAATATCTGCCCTCTGTCAACTTTGCAAAAATTGAATATCAGTATTTAAAGGGAGTGACCTTATAATGTATCTGTTAGAGCTTTCAATGGGGCTAAAACTAATGCCATTTCTAAGATTGAGCTCAGACTGACAATAGGCCCTGTTGATTTTGCAATAGATTTTCAAGTGTTGAACATTAAAGCGTCCTACAATTTGTTGTTGGGGAGACCATGGGTACATAAGGCTGAGGCAATCCTATCTACATTGCATCAAATTATCAAGTTTGAACATGATAGATAAGAAGTGATTATTCATGGGGAAGGAGACCTATCTATCCATAAAGATTCTTCCATTCCCTTTATTAAAGCCAATAATGAGACGAATACACTGGGTTATCAAGTCTATAAGGTGGTAGATATTGAGCATATTCTTGAGAGGAATCTCATTCTGAATCCACAGCTACCCGCTGCATCTGTTATGATGATAAATGAAATATTAAGGTATGGGTTTGAACTTGAAAAAGGCTTAGGAGCGTTCTTGTAAGGCAGAGCTCATCCACTGAGCCCATTCAAAAGCCCTGGTACTTTTGGATTAAGGTACAAGCCCATAGCAGGAGATAAAAAAAGAGGCAAAAATGAGAAAAAGGGAGAATGGTCATTTGCTAGGCCAATACCGTCCATTAACGAGTCCTTTGTTAGAGTCCACATTGTTGAGTCTTCTAAGCCACCCCCGCCAAAGTTAGTATCGGATGTAGATGTGGAATTGAGCAAATTTTTTCAAGACTTATTTATTGAAATTGATATGATTGAGATTGGGGTAGGACCCAATAACAATTGGGAGGCTATTGGCCCTGATGTGCAGCTCAACAATTGGGAGGCTATTCCTCTTCCTATTAGGAAGGAGTCTTAGTAGTCTGTCTTATTTTATCTTTATGTTTTTTTTGCTTACCCAAAAATCTTAGTTTCAGTTTCTATCTTATTGTTCAAGACCTCATATATTCCTTTTCAATGAAATTTAGGTTCATTTTCTATTTCTACCTAATATATTTATTTTTCTTTAATACAGTTCTACTTATATCGATTCTAGTGATATGACATGCGCGCAGAATTTACTGTTGGATCTTAAAATCCAATCTAATCCTAAAATAATAAATCAAGAAGTTGAATATGATAAATATAAAGAATTCAGAGAAGTAAGCAAGGCGTTTGAACATTTTGAGAATAAATCAAATTCTAACATGAGTGAAATAGAGGCAATCAATCTAGGAGATCTCAAAAATATTAGGGAGGATAAGATAAGTGTCCTTGCTACCGCAATAGAAGAAAGAGATAACCCAGGATTTACTTGACTATAAAGATATTTTTGCGTGGTCTTATAATGATATGTCTGGGTTGAGCACTAACATGGTTGTTTACAAGTTACCAACTGACCCTACAATTCCTCTGGTTAAACAAGAGTTAAGAAGCTTAAAACTGATATGTGTGTAATAACTAAAGAGAAAATTACCAAGCAACTTGAGGCAAAGGTCATCTGAGATGCTCAATATCTTTCATGGTTAGCCCATATTATCCCTGTCCTTAAAAAGATGGTAAAGTTCGAATGTGAGTTGTTTTTCGCGATTTGAACAGAGCAAGTCCGAAAGATGACTTTTTATTACCCAACATTCATATTTTGTTAAACAATTATACTAAGCATGAATTAGCATCTTTTGTGGATTGTTATGCCGTGTACCACCAAATTATTATGGATGAGGAAGGTGTTGAACCACATTTGAATGGGCTCAGTGGTCAAATGGACCGAGGAATGTCAAGAAGCATTTGATAGAATTAAAAGATACTTATCAAATCTATCCATATTGGTCCCTCCTGAGCTGGGTAGGCCTTTGATATTATATATGTCAGTGTTGGATAATTCTTTTGGATGTGTATTTGGTCAGCATGATGTTTCTGGTAAGAAAGAGGAGGCCATATATTACCTCAACAAGAAGTTTACTACTTACGAGTCTAAGTACACTCTTCTTGAAAGGACATATTGCGCCTTGAATTCAATGTCCCAGAAGTTGAAGCATTACCGATCTTCTTACACTGCTTACCTCATTTCTCGCATGAATCCCTTAAAATACATCTTTCAGAAGCCCATGCACATGGGCAGGCTTGCAAAATGGGAAATATTACTACTGAATTTGATATTATTTATGTGATATGAACATCGATGAAGGCCCAAGCCTTGGCAGATTATTTGGCAGAAAGCCCTATTGTTGATGAATATAAGCTCATTAAGACTTATGTTTTTGATGAGGAGGTATTATGTGCCGATGAATTTATTCTTGATAACAACTTAGGGTGGAAGTTGTTCTTTGATGGGGCCTCTAACAAAAAAGGAGCTGAAATAGGAGTCGTTCTTATATCCAAGTTTGGGGAATATTATCCTGTAACAGCCTAATTCAGATTCTATTGCACTAATAATATGGCAAAGTATGAAGATTGTATCCTAGGTTTTAGGTTAGCTATCGACATAGGAGTCCAAGAATTATTGGTATTGGGAGACTCTGACTTGCTTGTCCATCAAATTCAAAGAGAGTGGAAAACTCGTGATACAAAGCTCATCCCTATCAAAGTTACTTGCAAGAGCTTTGCCGGTAGTTTATTTAAGTAAAGTTCAAACACATTCCTAGGCCTCATAATGAGATTATTGATGCCTTGGCCACCCTATCCTTAATGCTCCATCATCCAGATAAAGCTTACATCAACCTACTATATATACAGATTTGTGACCAACATGCTTATTGCAATGTGGTCGAGGAAGAACTTGATGGAAAACCTTGGTTCTATGATATCAAAGCACCTTCAATCTGGAGAGTATTCGATAGGCATCACTAGTAAGCAAAAGAGAACTATTCGATGGCTAGCTAACGGTTTCTTCTTAAGTGGAGGGATCTTGTACAAGAGAACCCCTGAATTAGGTCTTCTAAGGTGTCTAAATGCCAAAGAAGCTTCAACCATCATGATTGAAGTGCATTCAGGAGTTTGTGGACCATAAATGAATGGGTACATCCTAGCAAAGAAAATACTTTGAGTGGGTTATTATTGGCTTACCATGGAGCGAGACTCTATACAATTTCTTCGTAAGTGCCATGAATGCCAAATGCACGGTAATTTGATACATTCTCCACCCTCAGAGTTTCATATGATATCCGTTCCATGGCCTTTTGTGGCTTGGGAAATAGATGTGATTGGGTCGATCGAACCTCAAGCATCGAATGGCCATAGGTTCATTTTGGTAGCCATTGATTATTTCACAACGTGTGTAGAAGCAGTGATTTTCAAGTCTGCGACCAAAAAGGCTGTAGTAAACTTTATTCATTATAACGTTATATGTTAGTTTGGTATCCCAAAGATAATTATTATAGATAATGTTGCCTATCTTAATAGTAATTTAATAGGAGAGGTGTGTCATCAATTTAAGATCAAACATCAAAATTCAACCCCATATAGCCCGAAGGCAAATGGGGCTGTAGAAGCTACTAACAAGAATATAAAAAAATACTCCGCAAAATAGTTCAAGGTTCTCAACATTGGCATGAAAAGCTACCTTTTGCATTATTTGGTTATCGTACTACAATTCGTACATTAATAGGCGTTTCTCCTTATCTGCTAGTATATGGGATCGAAGTAGTTATACCTGCAGAATGTGAGATTCCATCCCTCCGAACTATTGTAAAGGCTGAAATTGATGATGATGAATGGGTCAAAACGCGATTGGAACAACTAAGCTTGATTGATGAGAAGCGATTGGCATCATTATGTCATGGTCAACTGTACCAGAAGAGAATAGCATGAGCATATAATAAAAAGGTACGCCCCAGGCATTTTGAAGTGGGGCAATTAGTATTGAAGCGTATCCTACCACACCAGGCCGAAAGTAAGGAAAAATGTTCTCCAAACTGGTAAGGACCATTCATTATAGTGAAGATATTATCCAACGGTGCTCTGTATTTAACAGATATAGAAGGTAAAATGATCAAAATGGTCGTCAATGCTGATGCTATGAAAAGATATTATATATGATTCGATTTCTTTCTATTAAATATCTCAAGTTCTGGTTGACATTTTAAAGGTTGATATGATGAAAGTCAAACATTATGAACCCAAATATGAGATCACACATTACTACATATGTCGATCTTTAATCTATTTCCTTTAACCTTGCTTTGAAAATTGAAAACCAAAAAAGAGCAAAAAGGAAAAAAACCAACAAACGAAAAAACAAACAAAAAAACAATTGAATAACAGAGAAAAAACCATCCTACTAAACTACGTTTGACCTGATTCTTATTTCACAAGATACGTAGTTAGCCCTATTGCTGGAGTTCGGTCTAACAAAATAAAAAATCTCTGAATTTCATGTTTAGAAAACTAGGGCAAAAGTTCTTTTTCTTTCTTTCTATCAAGTCAATTCACAAAGTTGAAGGTCAACCCCATGCATCCGAGCCTTCATGACATCTTTTCTTTCTTCCCTCACCCTAAAGTCACATTGCGACAAAAAAAAGACCCTCAAATCAACCTTTGAAATATCAAGCAGAAGCACATTGCGATTATAAAACAATGACGCGAGAGGCGATATTCTTCTCCAACAATATAAAGTAAATAAATAAAATTAAAATGAGAGAGTATTAGTGGTGAAGACCCTAAAGGTCACCATAAGGCTAAGGTGAGATTGAGAAAATAAAAATGAGAGAGTTTTATCAGTGAAGACCCTAAGGGGCACCATAAAACAAAAGTGAGATTGAGAGAATAAAAATGAGAGAGTCTTATCGATGAAGACCCTAAGGGGAACCATAAGGCAAAAGTGAGATTGAGAGGATAAAGTGAGAGAGTCTTACTGGTGAAAACCTTAGTGGACATAATAAGACGAATAATATCTCAAACTTATTTATAGTCTATTAAGGTATGCAAAACTCAAAGTCAAAACTTGATGATCAACAAGTGTTGGCGAATAGTTTTAAGGGATAAATTGGACGAATAATTCAAAGCACATGTCATGATCGATAGAGTCAGTTACTGTACTCAGATAAGTCCCTCATTTCCTTCTTTGTTCTAAAAGAGACCCAACTCATAGAATCTTCTTGTTATTTCTTTATTTTTATCATTTTTTTCTTTCCTTTTTCTTTTTTCCCTTAAGTCCTTCAGTCGAATTAATGTGAAAAAGACAGGAGATAAAGAATAAAGAATTTCAAGACTTGCTACCAACTTTCTAATTGCGCAAAGCGAAGCATCTAGCCAATTGACAAAATGCAAGCTAAGGAGAAATGTTGACGCATTGTCATTATTTATCAATGGGTCTTGAAATTTTGACGCAGAGGTTTAATGAAAGCGCGAATAGTTGATGCCCTAAAATAAAGGTCGGTATTGGATTAAAGTCATAGTCACTCTGGGTAATCATATTTGATTTAGTGAGCAACCCACTAATGAGGGGTATTAATAAGCTGGAGGAAAATATCAAAATGATGAGTATTAAAGCGATCATTGTCGGAAGTCAAGACCACGAACCAATCACCATGCTTTAGAAATTTGAAAAATTTCTTTGAAACTAAAATATAGGTTGTGCTAAATTTGATGGTTCAAAATCCCAAATACTTAATCTAACTTATGGATAGTAAAATGGCAATAATACAATACTGGTTTGTCTCACTCAATTATGATGAAATTGGTTAGCTTTGCAATACTTTGAGAATCGTGATTAACATTTTTTTTTAAAAAAAATCATGTTGTTGATACTTATTGTAGCAGGACCCTCCTGGATAACGGGATTAGGATCCTCCAGGACAATGGGATTTATATTAGCAGGGCCCTCCTGGATATTGGAATCAAGACTCTCTTGGACGATGGGATTTAGGTTAGCAGGACCCTCCTGGATAATGCGATTTAGATTAGAAGGAGCCTCCTCGATAATGGAATTTAGGTTAGCATGACCCTCATGGATAATGGGATCAGGACCCTCCTGGATAATGGAGTCAGATTAGCAGGACCCTCCTAGATAATGGGATCAGGATCCTCATGGATAATGGAATTTAGTGTAGTAGGACCCTCCTAGATAATTGAATTTAATGTAGTAGGACCCTCGTGAATAATGGGATCAGAACCCTCCTGGATAATGGGATTTAAATTAGTAAGAACCTCCTAGATAATGGGATCAGGACCCTCCTGGATAATGATATTTGGATTAGCAGAACCCTCTTGAATAATGGGATTAGGACCCTCCTGGATAATGGAACTTAGTGTAGCAGGACTCTCCTTGATAATGAGATTTAGGCTAGTAAAATCCTCTTAGATGATTGGCCTAGAAGGAATCAATGTAAGTGGATCTTCATAATCAATGGAGTTACTTAAACAAGTTACAATCATATAACAAATGCATTGCAACGAAGCTCAAGTCATCCAAAATCTTGATTCAAAGTTAAGTGTTCTCCTTTCATGCTTACAAAATTTTCTCATTATAAACTGGGGCAAAAAAAAATTTTTTGTTCTATTATTGTTGTGTGTTTCTATTTCAGGAATCTAGTTGCAAAACAAGGTCAATTCACATGTCAAGCTCATGATCGTGTCTATAAAGCAAAGCTTCGTCAACTTTGAAGCTCATTTTCAATTCAAATAGTAGAAGCTAGCCTTGAAGACGAGGATGGTTTCCAACATCGAGTGGCTGAAACCTACCTGGGAAACAAGCTAACCTTCAAGTTCATATAAGAAGACATCTCACCATTTGAGAAGACATGAAAGCCCGAGATAATTCAAGGGAAGTTATAGAGATAGAATCTTGTCCTTGCTTTTCTTTAACTTTTTGTCTTTCGTTTATATGTAAAATTAGGAGTTGTGAACTGGAGCCTCGACGGACCTCACCTTACTTCCAACTCATCATTTCACCTCCTTGAACTACACGTAAACTGATTCCATCAGTACCCGGGATATGTAGGTTGTCCAAAATCAAGACTCAATCGCGTTTTTTTCCTCAAAAGTAAAAGTCTGGTCAAAACTTGTCACGTTGTCTACTTCTTTATCTGCAAACTCTTCGTGTTTTCAGTCAAAGAGGGGCAAACTGTAGACACATAATTTTTTACCAAACCTAATTTATCTACCTTTTTAGTACTTAAATAGTCACATTTTTAGATAAGTTTGTTTTAATTTATTTCTAAAAATATATAGAAAATATATTTATTTGTTTGTTTTTAGATTTTAATAAACTAGATTTTTTTTAATTATAAGTTTAGGTTAGTTATTTAACTTTTCCTAAATTATGCTAGCTTAAAAAAATTAAATAATCTTTCATTCTTATATATATTTCTTTTCTTTTATAAATATTCACACACACACACATATACATACATATATATATAACAAAAAAGAAAAAAAAAGAAAAGAAAAATCCAAAAAGGAAAAGAAAAGAAACCTAAAAATCCTAAAAACTAGCCTTAACTACGGTACTCTCCCAACAACAAAATTTCCACTTTTCTTTACTTGCACACACACACAAATGTTTTTATTAAGAAAAAAAATTTTTTTTGCACAACACACACCCACACGTTTTCTGCTCTTAAAAAAAGAAAGTTTACAACACAACACACACATGCACGTTTTTCTAAAATAAATTAATAAAAAGATATATTTTTTAAATATAACACAAATCTCTCAACTCTCCTTATTTTCCTCAACTCCCACACCTCACACTCCTACTACAACACAACTTCTTTATCCACTCTCTCTATATAATAATAAAAGGTGATTTAAAAAAAACAGAGTTTTTAGTCTAAGAAAATTTTTTTAAAAAAGAGCATAGATTTCAAGAAAAAAAAGAGTGTATACATTCAGAAAAAAAGAGGATACACAAAGAAGAAAAAATCTTCAAACTTTTGTTGAATTGAGTTTAGTTCTTGTTCAAGTCTCCGATTGCAAAACTCGTGATCTTTTTTGTAATTAATTCATGACACAGGTTCTTGTCGAATTTTATCTATTTATTTTATTTATTTCTTTAAAACTCTTGTCGAGAATTGAATTGTGAATGGATTCAATATACAATACATGCACAAATTTAAATTCGTAATTAGTAAAAATTAGAAATTAATAAATAGATGAAAAACTGTGTTGCAAGTAGAGATTTGGATCATTATTGAAATTTATGGAAAGTTTTTGCTCTTGAAGTATTTTATAGGGCTTTTAGTTATGAATGAGTACTGCAAAAAAAGTTATGAATATGTAAACATGGGTGTGTTATTTATTTAATTAGGATACATAAAAATGTAAAATAAAAAAGAACTTATAAACAGTTGATCTATTCCTAATCTTTAGCAACATGTAAAAATGAGATAGAATTTGAATCTATTTTTTAAAACATATTTTTGAAATTCAAACCCGTGGTAATTAGTTGGTTACTGCATTTTTAAATTCTTTTGGAAAATATTAATAGCAAAAGTATTGGGAAAGTTGCCTTTCTAATTTTAGTTTTAATTTGAATTCTAATTAATAATATAAAAACATAAATATTGTCTTTGCCTCTCGTAAATTTTAATTAATGATACAAATATTGTCATTGTCTCTCCTATCTATAGTTTGTATATTCAAGTTTGTCTAGATGTGGGATTATTTTTTTAAACAGAAAGAAGGAAAAGGCATTAAGAGAATATTTGATAAAAGGAGTACAGAAGATGACAATAAAATAATAAATTATTTATTTGTTATTCTGAAAAGTAGTTCTAAGGATCTCAAAAAATAAGTTCTTTATCCTTGTTTTAGGTTTATTAGGCTTCTTATTAGTTGAAACTTTCAGTTATCTTGGTAAAAATTTGCTATTTTTTTCCACTTCAGCAAATTATTTTTTTCACAAAAAATCATGATGTCTTTCTACGAAATTGCGGGTCTCTTTATCAGCTCTTATTCGTCGACTTGGATTGAAAGGAAGAGCTTTGCTTTCCGATCACTTTTTGAGGCCGATTTGGATGAGCGTGGGCAAGTTCGATATTCACTATCGCTTTCCGCTTGGACCGACTCACCCCCTTATCACTTAAAGGAAAAGCCGGAGAAGGGGTCTCATCTTCTCTCCAAAGGGGGAAGCACTTAGTGAAAGGACTTAAGCTTTGCACCTGAAGGAGATTGTCCAGTTGGATACAGTGCACATATAATATTTATTTTAAAACTGATCTTTAAGATTGTTTTGATTTTATATCCCATTTAATTATTAAAAAAAATTGTTTTAGAATCATTTTACAAAAAAATAAAATAGTAATTCATTAACAATTAATTTTTAATTACTCAAACATCTAATTTTTATGGCACTGACATGTGACACTTTTGCTTCTCCTATTATGTATAGATAGAATATTATTATTATTATTATTTTATTTTATCAAGTCGTAAGTTAAAATAATATTTTTAACTAATAATCTAACAGAAAAGGTCTCAGTTTTCACTATGTATATATCCAAATTATTATTAATAATAATAGTAATAATAATATATAATAATAATAATAATTCATTCTCTATAAAGAATGTGGTTGTACATCTTTGTGGAGACGCTAATTCTTTCCTTCAAGGATGCAGTAATGCACCATGACCGAAATGAGTTTAAGAATCAACTTTTTTTTAATCTAGATTAAAATTTGATTATAAAAATTCTTAAAATGTAAAGAAGGCAATCATGCCGCTAACGTTTGGACGAAGAATGCGGTGACGTATCTAAGTTGAGACTCATAAAATTAATAATAATAAAAAATGAGCAAATTAAGGTTCATAAACACAATGCATCCTAAAAAATAATTAAGAAAAGCATAGATTGATGAAAGCAACTGTGCTAGAGCCATCGAACTCGAGGGGTGCCTAACACCTTCCACTCGGTCAACATAATTCCTTACTTGATCTTTATATTCATAGACCAATAATAAGAGAGTCAACTTCCTTTTGATTAGGGATTAAAATAAGGTGACTTAAAATACCAAAATTCAATTCCAAGAGTAGGGACTTTGAATAAATAAAATATAATCCCTTTTCAATAACGTCACTTTAAGTGAAAAAACTCTATTTTTTCAAAATCAATGCATGTTGGGAAAAAATAAAGGTGTGACAGACTTCACTTGGATCCTTGAACTTCAACAACGGTTCTTGAAAATCTTGAAATTGAATGGAAGATTTTATGATGAATTGGGAGGATTTTGGGAGTGTTCTGAGAGATTTTGGGCATGGAACGGATGAAAAGATGAAGGATTCTCGTTTAAATGGGCATTGGGTTATTATTCAAATGCCCTTGAGCGAAATGGGAAAATGAAGGAAATTTTTGCACTAGTCCACACCCAAGGCACAACGCAGACCAACGGTGGAGTAATATTTTATATTGATCCGCGCCCAAGGCGCGACACAGATTAGTCGTGAATGCCCACCACCTTAGCTCCCGTAGCAAGAAATTATTTTTCATTAGGGGTCATCTAAAAATCGAATGTCATTCATTTCCTACACAATTTTTCCCCTAAAGAAGAATATGAAGTCGAATTTTCGAAATCATGCACGAATTTTGAGATATTCAAGAAATACATTATAGGGCGTCTCTGAAGCACACAAGAGGCGTTACAGATGTTATGTTTTTTGACTTGATACAAAATTTAAGAAATAAAAAAATTTATTTGAAACTTGTGGTTTGAAAAAAGTCATATATTTTATATGACTATAAATTATCTAAATAAGTATAAAAAGACATTTTAAACTTAATTTATTACTAAATATAGAAATGTGTCGTTATTCTTTGTGAGACTAACAAAAAAAATATCACATAAATTAGAATAAAGAGAATACTATTTTGGATTTCATTCTCTATTTTTTCTTTCTAAAAATAAGTTTGAAAATTTTAATTTTAGTTGAATGTTAATGTAGAGTTACGTTATACTTGAATATGTTTTTTCGATACAGGCAATGTGTGTGGGTGGATGCTTTCCTTGTCTCTCTCTCTTTTTAATATTTATTTCATAGTTGACTGCGGAATCATGCTATATGGCGAGCATGAGGAGGATTCGAACCTTTAAATTATTTGTTTTTCTTTAAAGTTGATAGAGAAGTAACTTATCTATATTATGTGTACTTGCATAGATACTAATATGGTGTATGCTAATTAATAACAGCGGTACTTTATTTATCCTCTTATAAATAGCTTGAGATTTTCTTTTTAATTAGTTGAAGGTTCACTTTTCTCTATTATCAATATGTAGATTTTGTTGATAGATAATATAAGATACTAATAAAGCACCACTTTAATATACAATGACACAATATGAATGACAAATTTAATTCATATATAGTTTTAAAATTGTATGAACATGAACAAATAATTTTTAAGTAGTGATGTTAACATTAATTCTATTAAAACAAACTTTGCACTTGTAATCAATATTTTGTGTATGTGCCGGTTTATTTAGTGATTAAGTTATTTTTTATTTGATCATAAGAAAATTTACATTCATTATTTATAAAAACTTGTATTTTATTATTCCCTCTATAATCTTTTACTTAAATTTTTTGTTTAATAAATTTTATATTATTTTAATAAATAATGTACTACATAATTTGATATACACGTGCATCAAATCTATATGTATATTACTTTAATAAATATAAATTTCAAAAGCTAAAATTAAATTACCTATTTACCCTTCTCAAAAATAAATTAACGCTACATAATTTATTTTTTTTAAAAAAAAACAAAAGCAACCACTTCAAAAAAGATCCCAAATGTACTGTCTTATAAAAGACAATTGAATATTTTGGAGAGAAAATAAACCATGCTTCAGAGAAAATCGACGCTTTGCAATCAATAATCACAATAAGCAGACAACTATTTTGACGGATATGTTGAATCTCTTCATGACTGATGTAAATTTTTCTATTACTTTTCTATAATTCGTAAATTTTTTTATTACTTTTCTATAATTGGTTAGTCTCTATGCATATTTCTTATCTACGGATCTACCTATAATACTATATATAGTTTATCTGTAAAGACTGCTCCTCGCACAAATGATGGTGTAGATATTCTGCTCTTGCCTTCTGGATTGATTGTACAAAATTCAATGAAATATGACACTATTTTTGTTGTTCATGCCGTAGGAAGACGTAGAGCTACTAAGCAGCCTTTGACTCTTTTAATGCATCAACGTTTTTGGTACAATAGTGTTATGTTTGATAGTTACATCATACGTCATATAAATAGAGTGATGAGTTAATACATTAATTTATTATTTATGTAATATTATTATTTTTGATTTGATATAAAATTTAAGAAATAATAAAATTTATTTGAAACTTGTAGTTTGAAAAAAGTCATATTTTATGTGGCAATAAATTATATAAATAAGGATAAAAAGACAATTTCCATCAATCTCGGATGCAGCCAAAGATTCACTATTTTTTGGCTTTGGGGTATGATAGAATAAAGCAAAATAGCTCTTTAAATTGGCTGCGCTTCTTTCAATTGTGAAGTAGCAGTTAGTCAATGCACCTTTCGACGCTCATCATGGGTCATCCGGAAACAGTCGCGCTATGTTTTTAAATATAGGGGTCAGGCTGCGTACATTCGACCCTCCTTACCCCGCAATGGGCGGGAGCCTTTGAGGCATTGGGGTAATGTTGTTGTTAAGGATAAAAAGACATTGTAAACTTAAATTATTACTAAATATAAAAATGTATCGTCATTCTTTGTGAGACTAACCAAAAGAGAATAACTTGTCAAATAAATTAGAGCAAAGAGAATACTATTTTGGCTTTCGCTCTCTATGTTTCCTTTCTAAAAATAAGTTTGAAAATTTTAATTTTAGTTTTCTGAATGTTAGTTTAGAGTTAGTATATTTGAATAAGTTTTTTTGGATACAGACACCGTGTGTACGTGGGTGGACACTTTCTCTCTCTCTCTTAATATTTATTAATAGATGACTGCTTAATTATGCTATATGGCGAGTATGAGGAGGATTCGAACCTTTCTTTTATTTGTTTTTCTTTAATGTTGATAGAGAAGTAACTTATCTATATATGTGTACTTACATCAATACTAATATGGTGTATGCTAAGAACAACGGTACTCCATTATCCTCTTATAGATAGCTTGAGATTTTCTTTTAAATTAGTTGAATATTCACTTTTCTCTATTATCAATATGTAGATTTGGTTGATAAATTATATAAGAGACTAATAAAGCACCACTTTAACGTATAAAGACACAATAAGAGAGAAAAGTTATGTAATGCATATATAGTTTTAAAATAAAGGCAAGTAAGAACTGATTAATATAAAAAAGAGATAAGTATCAAGAAAATACACCTAAATTATTCCCTTTTTTTGAGTTTCATACCTAAACTATTGAAAGTGTGAGTTTCATACTTCAACTATTACTTATTAGTTTGACAAAACACCTCAGTGGTGTGTGTAATTGTAACACCCCTCATGTGCTTCGGAATGCCCCATAAGTGTATTTCTTGAATATCTCAAAAACCATGCTTGATTTCGATAATTTGACTTCATATTTTTGTTTAGGGAGAAAAATTACGTGGTAAAAGGATAGCCCCCAAATTTTAGAAGACCCGTAACGAAAAATAATTTTCACAACGAAAAGCCGAATCAGTTGGCCTGCATGCCCAGGCCGTGATGTGCCTGGGGCGCACCTTAGTGTTGTTTGGGCCCTTGCACCTGGTCCGCATTTAGCCTAGGGCGCGAGGCAGTGCAGTTTTTTCCCTGCTTTTCTTGTTGCATCCAAGGACATTTGGGTAATAATCCAATGCCCATTTAGACGTGAAAATCTCTATTCTCAACCATTTTTCAACTTCAAACTCTCAAGAACCCCTCTCAAAAACCTAAACCCATACTCCATTCAATCTCAAGAATCTCAAGCACAAGTTTTGGAATTCAAGAACCCAACTCAAGCCTCAAGTCTTACTCAAGTTTATTCCAAGAAATTTCAAGGTTTAAGGTATGTGGGTTTCATTCATGGGTTCCTTCCACTCATGAAGCCAAACCTCTCCTCTTTATCAAATTTCATGATGTTAATGTTGAATGCTTTATGGGTAAACTTTATTATGCAATATAAGTATGATTGGATTTGAATTCTTCAAGTATTGATTAAGTATGCATGAGTATTGATTGAAGCTTTTCCATGAGTTAATTTATGCTTATTGAGGCTATACATGACATGAATTATGAGACTATGAATGATGGTGAATTTTTAAGATGGATTTCATGACACCCAATTGAGAGCTTTACTATTATGTTGGTGGGTTGATTTAAATGACTTCAAATTAAATTGATTTTACTCCTTCTTGTCCATACTCTCAAATTGCATGATTTTAAGCATGCATATGCATACCCACCATGTTTGATCAAGTTTGCATGATTTTGAATCTTATGTTGATGGAAGGCTATGGCCACATTTGCAAGACAAGTATTTTATGATAAATTATGGGCTCCCAAGCATGCGTTGAACTCCTGAAAGATTCCTATGATCTACAAGTGAATTGTTGAGCTCTTATGCTATGTTTTATGCTCTTGTGAATTGTGAAGCCTACTAGAAGGGGTTATGAACTATATTGTATGCCTCATCCTCTAGTACAAGGAAAATGTCAACATAAAGGGTTTATGAAATATGTTACGTGCATCACCTTCATGTACGAATTAATGTTATTCAACATCTTAGATGAAAGAGTTATAACCTATTATATATCTCCACTCTCATGTATTATCCATTACCTACTAGAAGGGATTATGACCTATGCTATATTCCTCACCCTCTAATACAAGATATTTGGATAAGCTATTCATGACACTTTATTTTGTTGAACACGTTATGCAAGTATGATTATTCTAAAGCATGTTTACACCTAAGCATGGAGGAGATATTCACGTCATATTGAGCTCATGTCTATCGCTTATGATTTTGCATTTTGATTATTGTGCTTATGATCCTTATTGCATTGCACCCCCCTACTTAGTACATTCCAAGTACTAACGCATACCTATAAGATATCACCATGTAGGAACCAGAGCTCCTATTGATCCTCCTCCTCCATGTGGCTAGCCGGATCATTGAAGTTAGTTGTTGGTGAGTCCTCATATCTGGGGACAATCTATTTTCTTTCATGCCTATGTTAAGACTTTATCATATATTTTGGATACGTATCTATAAGGGTGAGCCCAATAGATGTCTTGGCCCTCAATCCATCTGTTAGTAGACGTGTTGTTGGATGTGAACCTCATGTATTGAGCTTGACTCTTTTTATGCTTATGTTATTATGAAAGACTCCCTCAGACCCGCTTCCCTTATGTTTTATTATTACTTGATCGTTATCTTATTTTGGTTTTGCAACTAAAGATGTGTATATGATATGCTAAGAGGCTTGTTTGGAATTTCTTCAAGTTCTCTATTCGTCGTGTCATGTCTAGGACCTAGGTGTGGGTCGTGAAAAGCTTGGTACCAGAGCTAGGTTGTTAATGGTCCTCAGAAATCCAACACATCGCGTCAAGTAGAGTCTTATTCATGGTTGTGAAGTGCACCACAACTATGAATAGGAGGCTATGAGGCATTTTCGGAATTATTTCACTTCTTCATAATCTATGTTATGCTCTAGATTTTAAGATAAGACTTCCTCCCCTAACGAATGCTCTTTTGCTCTTTTTGACTGTGCCACTACCAAGAGGAAGACCACAGAGGGCTCGCATACCCGAGGAGGGTCTAGCTCATCAATCTCCCAAAGGAGAAGGGGCTACCCAAGTTTAATTGTGGAATGTCATCACTATGATGGCTAGACCCTCCGGAGTTCCATAGCTCCAAGCCAGAAGAGGATCCCCAAGAGTTTATTGATGAGGTGTACAAGATGCTTGAAATTATGGAGTAAGTTCAGAAGAGAAAGTGGAGCTCACGACATATCAACTCACAGGTGTTACCCAAATTTAGTTTACTCAATAGAAACTTGAGAGGGGGAACAACGACCCTATATCATGGGAGGAATTCAAGGCTGCATTCCTCAATCACTTCTTCCCTATTGAATCAAGAGAGACTAAGATGATGGAATTCATGAATCTCAAACAAGGCTCTATAAGTGTGAGGGAGTATTCCATCAAATTCAACAAACTCTCAAAGTATGCTCCTTACTTAGTTGCCGATCCTAGGGAAAGAATAAACAAGTTTGTATCTGAGGTATCCAATTTGGTGAATGAAGAGTGCCACACTGCTATGCTTGTGGATGATATGGACTTATCTCGACTCATGACCTACGCCAAACAACTTGAGAGGGATAAGATTAGAAAGAGGAGAAGTGGGGAGTCCAATAGGGCTAGGTTTGATGGTGGCTTCCAAGGTGCTAAGGGTGGTGATTTCCAACAAGGCCACAAATTTCAAGGCCAAGGATCCTCTAGCGCTCCACATAAGAGGTTTGGTAATGATGGGGTTCCTAACCCAAGGTTCCAAGGTGGCAATGATGGGATACATTTTCCTAGATGCCCAAGATGTGGAAGAAATCATAATGCCAAGTGGTTAAGGGATTTGAATGCTTGTTATGGGTGTTGGAGTGTACGAACACAAGCTTGTTGATTGCCCTTATGCTCAAAACTAGGGCAAGGGTGGTCATCTTCAAGGACAAGGTGGTTATGTTGATCAAAGGGCTCAAGGTGTCACAGCCCAACCCCGGGGCCATGACTCGTGCCGACTAGGCACCTAAACCCATATTAAGTCGCAAAACCACAACTTAAAGTCTAAGAATCCTACCGAAATTTCGGCAGAGTTT
>JAOTQJ010202562.1:0-19802 GCA_025642045.1 Solanum sejunctum | reverse complement strand
ATCCATCCAGGATCGACTAAGATGTACCATGACCTAAAGGGAGTGTTTTGGTGAGGAGGCATGAAAAAGGACCTTGCAAAATTTCTGGCTCAATGTCCAAATTGTCAACAAGTGAAGGTAGAACACCAAAAGCCAGGAGGTTATATGCAATGTATAAAACTTTGAACTTGGAAGTGGGACATGATCAATATGGACTTTGTTATCGGGTTGCCTCACTCATTTTAGAAGTTTTACTCCATATGGGTAATAGTTGATAGACTCACAAAGTCAGCACACTTCCTACCTGTCAGGAGTGATTATATAGCGGAAGAATATGCCAAGCTATACCTCAAAGAGATAGGCTATATGGAGTCCTAGTCTCCGTTATATCAGATGGAGGGGCTCAATTCACTGCAAAGTTTTGAAAGTCTTTCGAAAGGAGTTTTAGGACATAAGTAAATTCGAGTACAATATTTCACCCTCAAACAGACGGTCAAGTAGAATGCACTATTTAGGCACTTAAAGATATGTTGTGAGCTTGTGTATTGGACTTTAAAGGTAGTTGGGTGGACTATTTGCCACTTATTGAGTTTGCTTATAATAATAGCTACAATTCAAGTATCAAGATGGCACCTTATGAAGCTCTGTATGGAAGAAAGTGTAGGTCGCCAATTGGACGGTTTGAAGTGGGTGAAACCACCTTACTTGGGCCATATCTAGTACACCATGCCATGGAAAAAGTTAAGGTAATATAGCAGCGGCTAGAAATAGCCCAAAGTCAACACTAATAATATGCGGATGCTAGGAGAAGAGGGCTGGAATTTTCAGTAGGAGATTGGGTATTTTTAAAGGTGTCTCTAATAAAAGGGTTATAAGGTTTGGTAAGAAAGAAAAACTAAGCCCATGTTACATAGGGCCTTATAAAATTATTAAGAAGATTGGACAGGTTGCATATGAGCTAAAGCTACCCCAAGAGCTTTCAATGGTTCATCTAGTTTCCCATATATCAATGCTTCGGGAGTGCATAGGTGACCAATCCTGTATCGCTCCTATTGAGGATGTGCAGGTTACAGAAGATCTTACCTATGAAAAGGTACCTATTGATATTTTGGATCGTTAAATTAATAAGCTAAAGAATAAAAATATAGCTTCAGTAAAGGTACTTTGGAGAAATCAGCAAGCAGAAGACATAACCTGGGAGGACGAGGACACAATGAAATCAAAATACCCTCAATTATTTAAAGCTAAAGAGGATGACAAACGTGCAGAATTGTAACACTAATAGGTACATGTGATTGAATACTTAGTTTGTTGTCAAATGTTTGCTTCAATAAAGGTTTATACATGGTTAAGGTATCAATTATGCTGACATTCGAGGATGAATGTTCCTAAGGGGGAGTATGTAATACCCCACATTTTACATATACTAATTCTATGAAAAATAAATCATGATATGATTTGGTCAAGCAAGTGCTAATTTTCCAAAAGTGCTTAAATCTCGTGTTAATGGGCAATATCTGTGTCTAACGCTTAAGAGGGTTGTGTCAACTCATGTTTTATGTTAAATTGAGGATATTAAAGCCCTAAACAAAGTAAAAGAATTTATGGGCTTGTATGACTTAATAATTTAGTAGGTGAGTCACCTACTTGCTTATCTTAAATTTGCTAGCTAAACGGAGACGAGGCTCGATGTCAAATTTGTCCAAGTCCTATTACGAATAAAATCTATTTTAAAGGTGTAATTTTATCTCATGTTTTAGCATAGTAAGTGGAACTTATTTTTAGTCCAAGAAAAATGTAAAGAAAAGTCCAAGTATATCCCAAACCATTTTGTTATTTGGACCAAAAACGGATTAAGAGAAAAGCTGAAAATGGGCAGCCAAAGTCCATTAGATTTGATGCCCATTTAAGCCAAATTTTTGGGGAACCAGCTGTTGATTATTTATTCTTCTTATATGAGGTATTATTTGGTCAAAAGGTCCAAATAAATTCGTCCAAATGAGGCCTTTAAAAAGGGGTTATAAGCAGCAAAAATTTCAGCCACTCTTACACTAAGAAAATTTTCAGCTTTTCCAATCCTCTATCTAAACTTTTCTCAACCTAGCAAAGCAGCAACCAAATGAATCTTTTAGAGTTCTTAAGGAGTTAATCAATTTTAAATACAAAGGTAAGTGACTGTAATTTTGTTTTTGCTAAGGTTTCTTAATAAAAATCAAGAAGTATATGATAATATGTTATTCTGAAAATTCTGGACAGCATGTGTCCAGAAAATTACTGCACTCTTGCCTCTGGTTTTAGTGATCTCTATATGGTTTGAAGGATGTATTATGAAGCGAATTTGGTATTCTTAACATGAATTAAGTTATTGATATTACCCTAAGGTTACTGCCATGATTTTGCTTTCATTTAACAAAAGAGTTTTATTGTGCTATCTTAAGTGTGATGTTGGTTAGAAGTTGTTGATTGTTGGATGGAAAGCTATTGGATTATGTCATTAATGATTCTTAGGTGATGTTATAAGACTATATTATCACTATTTGTATGTGTAAATGTTGTTGGAACAGTTTGGTTAGAGTTGGAAAAGGTTTGGAATTGTCGACGTCGAAATGTAGCGAAGGGGGGTAACGTTATGCTGTCCATTTATAGGTTGTGTAAAATTGTAATACGTTGTTCCACCTTCCCCTATTTTAGGACTATTTTTGGACAATATTAAGACTAATTTTATGTGGTAAAAACATTGGAAACAATTCATCTAAAGTTAAAACAGTTTCGGGATTATTGACTTTGACGTGTGGTAAAAGGATATAATGTTATGCCGCTTGTTTATATATTGTGAAGAATTATTATATGTTGTGTTTTATAGGCTGTTGTAGGACTATTAAGGGTCTGAAAATAAGATTTACATGACATGTACATAATAATGGTTGTTAGAAAATATGTTTATAAGTGAAAAGATTAAAGAAATGCTTTTGCGTCACTAATTGAAAGCTTGTTGTCCAGGTGACCGTTTTTATGATATTGGGCTATCAAGAAGTGTTTCCTTACTGCTAATGCTAGTCTTATTTACTAATACGATATAGATAAATATTTAAGGGAAAAACAATCACTTTAAGGTAGTAACAAGGTCATACAACGAGGTATATGCGGCTACTTAATTTCGTATCACTTGGCATGAAATATAGATCCTTCGATATGTAAAGGCATTTATCTACCCCAACATGACAAATAGCCATGCCTCCACACTTACACATGTTCATAAGCTTTCATATATATATATATATATATACAGTTACATTCAAATCTGTATACATACGTGGATACCAAGTACATGAGTTCTTGTTGCTAAACAAAGTTCATGAGTTATTTCATTTCATATGCATTTCATTGTTTATGTAACACACTCTCTTCATTGCCATATTATTTTGTATGATTATTTGCATATCACATGCTATATATACAGCCTTGTAGCTCCAATATTATGACCATTAAAAGAATCATCTCAAAGGTAAATGAAAGATAAAGTATATAGTTTTTGATGGGTGGTAGCTCGAGGGGTGGAAGCATCACCTAGCCAGGGACGATCCCGATATAGTTATATCACTGATTGGTTGGTCATTTACAATTCATGATGTGCACAAATTATACTGTAAAGGTAAAGCAATATAAAGAACATAAAGTATACGATCCCAAAGTATATCTACAGGTGATCTCTTATTCCATGCCAGTGCATAGTTTCATTTGAAGATGTTACTTTATGTACAGTATTTCATGCCTTACATACTTAGTATATTATCTCATACTGACATCCCTTACAGGGGATCTGCATTTCATGTTGCTGGCTTTGTAGACTTATACTTTCTCTTATCTAGAGGCTTTGTAGACTATGTAAATTAACGTGTGGTTATGTCTCATACTTTCGACATCGTGGCCTCAACGGCCTAGTCACATGCATTTCCTTTTGGCTTGTATCACTATTTACTTGCATAAAGACATGTTAAATATAGAAATCCTTTATAAAATGTATAGAATATTCATAGATATAGGTTGGTTATCTCGAGCCTTATCGACAATGGGTGCCGATCTGCCCTAACAGGACTTGGGGCATGACAGTAACACCCTTAAGCAATATACATTAAAGCCTTTCAACAAATACCACAATAGATCTTAGATTCATAGCTCAAAATATGCTAAAATAGTCATATTTTCATGAAACTGCAACATTGTTCATAGTATAATTCATAATAAGTAAGACCCATAAGTAAAGCAACTTGAAATAAGGCAATTTAGGTGAAAAGTTGGCTTGGGCACCATGGGTGAAAGGACCCAATGGTTGAAATCCACCTACCTTAGCTTTGGAGAATTTCTTTAAGGAGATTTGAATGGAGACTTGAAGCATGGATGAATTCCTTAAGATCTGGAAGAGACTTGGACACTTGAATTTTTTAGAGAAATATTAGTTTAAGTGCTTGAGAGTGTATTGGGGAATGTATTGGATGATATGAAGGTAAAATATGACTAAGTATAGGTATTTTCACATATGGGAAAGCTTAGACCCAAGACTCAAAGGCCTTGGACTAGACAACAAAAATTGGCCAAAAAAATAGCCTCTCAGTGCCCCTTCTCACTGGAAATCGCATTCTTCCGATTTTCAAATTTTGCTACGGTTGCTCTTAAATTGGAGTTAGACCCACTCCACTCTCAATTTTCTCCCTTGAACAAGAATATTGAGTTGGATTTTTGATGTCACACACGAAATTTGTGATATATGGAAATTATGATTCCGGGCACTTTCGAGGCACATTTTTGGGCACTTTTTAGGATCATTTCAATATCTTTCCCTTGGGAACATTCGTCCTCGAATATTAAAGAAAATTATATGAGAGACATAAACATGACAATTTTAGCTAACATAAGGATGCAATAATACACTTAAACGTCATTTCAAACATCTCAACAAACGTATAAAATCATCATGAACTTGCCAATTTAAACTTGAATGTATGTAATGACATGAGGGCTGAACTTAAGACTTGACATCATATAGAGGACTTATAATTAGTACCTTAGGCTTGAGTAGAATAAAGGAGATAAGGATATCGCTTTTACATATCTGCTTCGGTCTCCCAAGTAGTACTTTCAACTTATTGATTCCAACAAAGGACCTTAACAGAAGACACATCCTTGTTCCTCAATCTCTTCACTTGTCTATCCAAAATCTGAACCAGAATCTCTTCATTAGTCAAGTTGTCTTCAAAAACACCTACAACATCAAGAGGCACAATAACATTAGGTTCTCCCACACATTTTCTCAACATAGAAACATGAAAGACTGAATGAACCAAATCCATCTCACTAGGAAATTCTAACTCATAAGCTACCTTGCCACTCCTCCTCATTACTCTATAAAGACGCACATAACTTGGACTCAACTTTCCCTTCTTACCAAAATGAACCACAACTTTCATGGATGACACCTTCAAATAAACACAATTATCAACTTTGAATTCAAGATCCCTTCTCCTCACATCCACATAGGACTTTTGATAACTTTGGGTAGTCTTCAACCTTTCCCTAATTATCCTAACCTTTTCAAGAGCCTCCATAACCAGATTTGGTCCCAATTAAGTGAAGTCTCCAACTTCAAACCACCCTACCGGTGATCTATAATGCTTACCATGGAGAGCCTCAAAAGGGACCATACCGATTCTAAAATGATAACTATTGTTATAGGTAAACTCAATAAATGGAAGATAATCATCCTAACTACCCTTAAACTCCAACACACAAAACCTAAGCATATCCTCCAATGTTTGGATAGTTCTTTCGGCTTGGCCATCCGTTTGAGGGTTAAAGGTCATACTAAGTTTAACTTTTTTACCAAGACCCCTTTAAAACGACCTCCAAAAATATGAAGTAAATTGAGCTTCACAATCCGATATGATGGACAAAGGAACCCATGCAACCTCACTATGTCATGAATGTACAAACTAGCATAATATTCAGCCCCATATATGGTCTTAACCTGTAGAAAATGACCAATTTTGTCATCCTATCAACCACAATCTAAATGGAATTAAAACCCTTTCTAGTCTTTGGTAACCCAAACACAAAATCCATATTAATATCTTCCCACTTCTAAGTAGGAATCTCTATGTCTTGTGCTAAGCCACCCAGCCTTTGGTGCTCAACTTTGACTTGTTGACAACTATGACAACCGAAAACAAATTTGGCAATGTCCCTCTTCATACCTTCCCACAAAAACACATCTCTCAAATCTCTATACATCTTAGTAGAACCAGGGTGAATAGAATAGGAAGAACTTTGAGCCTCATCAAGAATGTTTTCTCTCAAGCCATTAACACAAGACATATATAACCTACCTTGGTATCTAAGGGCACCATCTCTTCATTGGGAGAAAACTTCCACCTTACCATCTTTTACCAACGCCTTCAATTCTAACAAAATGGGGTCAAGATCTTGCTTAGCTTTCACTTCTCAACCAATGAAGATTTTTAACCATCAACAACAATAACACCACCATTATCCACCTCTTCCAACCTAACTCTTAACCTATCTAACTGATGGACCTCTCTGGCCACCCCTTTTCCACCATCATCAACATGTATTAGGCTACCCATGAACACCCTAAACAATGCATCAGCCACCACATTAGCCTTATCAGGATGATAATGCACACTCATGTCATAGTCCTTAAGAAGTTCTAACCACCTTCTTTATCTCAAGTTGAGATCTTTTTGAGTGAAGACATATTGGAGACTCTTATGGTTGGTGAACACATCAATATACACCCCATACAAATAGTGATGCCAAATCTTTAAAGCAAAAACCATGATGGCTAATTCAAGACCATGAGTAGGGTAAATCTTCTCATGTACCTTGAGTTGTCCAGGAGCATAGGCTATCACCTTACAATTTTACATCAACACACAACCCAAACCAACACTCGAAGTATCACAGTACACAACAAACCCTTCTGGTAGTGACAATATAGGAGCGACACAAGCTTATATTTTAAAGTTCAGAAACTTTCTTTTCACACTCATCGGACCATACGTATTTGGCTTGGTCATAGGAGAAGCAATAGAAGAGAACCCATTCACAAACCTCCAATAGTAAACCCGTTAAGCCCAAGAAGCTCCTAATATCCCAGGGGGTCAATGGTCTTTGCCAATTTCTAATCATATCTATCTTTTTTAGGATCTACCTTAATACCATCCTCCAATACCACATGACCTAGGAAGACTACCTCCTTCAACAAGAATTCACACTTTTCGTACTTGGCATGTAACTTCTCTACCCTCAATCTTTGTAGCACTACTCTTAAATGACCTATATGCTCCTCCTCAGTATGTGAATAGATCAAAATATCATCAACGAGGTAGGGTTTGAAGACCATATTCATAAGATCCATAAAGATAGCCAATGCGTTAGTTAATCCAAAAGACATCACAACAAATTCATAATGCCCATATCTAGTCTGGAAGGTCGGCTTAGGAATATCACACTCCCTCACCTTTACTTGATGGTACACGAACTGAAGATCAATCTTACAGAAGTGACTAGCCATTTGCAATTGGTCAAACAAATCATCAATCCTTGGAAGAGAATACTTATTTTTTATGGTGACCTTATTAAGTTGCTGGTAGTCAATACACATTTTAAGGGACCCATCCTTCTTCTTCACAAATAATACCGTTGCATCCCAAGGTGATTGGCTAGGCCTTAGGAAACTCTTCTCCAATAAATCCTTCAATCGCTCCTTCAACTCCTTTAACTCCATCGGGGCCATAGGTAAGGGGGAATAAAAATGGGTTGAGTATCAAGAAGGAGGTCTATACCAAAATCTATTTTCCTTATGGGATCAACACCGGGAAGGTCATTTTAAAAGACATCAAGGAACTCATTTACAATCGAAATAGAATCTATAGGAATGACCTTGGACTCCACATCCTTAAACCTTACAAGATGATAAAGATACCTCTTAGAGATCAACTTATGAGCTTTAATGCAAGAGATGAATCTACCCTTGACCACCACATCATGACTCTCCCACTCAAGAATGAGTTCATTTGGGAATTGGAATTTGACTTTCTGAGATCTACAATCAATAAAGGCATAGTATGCATGCAACCAATCCATCACAAGTATGACATCAAAATCCACCATTTCCAACTCAAGAAGATCACAAGGCAATATATTATGCAAAATGCAAATAGGATAATTTTATAAACTTTTCTAGCAATAACAGATGCGCCAATATGAGTAGACACCTTATAAGGCTCACACAACAATGCAACTTCAACATGAAACTTTTTGGCAACAAAGGGAGTAACAAAAGAAAGAGTGGCACCTGGATCAATCCCTGCATACGCAACAAAATCAAAGACTTTCAACATATCGGTGATGACATTGGGAACATCCTCAACCCCTTGCCTCCCTTGGAATGCATAGAACCAATTGTGCCTTGGGGCACCACCTTGTTGACCACCTCTACCCAAAGGAACCACATTTGCATCTTGTGAATGAACATTTTAACCTTGTTGCGATTATGAGGACAATCAATATTTTTGTGTCCCAATTCCCCACATCATAACATGCATTAGTGTCCTTCAAACATGGGGCCCCATAATCCCTACCACATCTTGCAGTCACCTTATCAGGAACCATACCACCAACACCTTGGACCTTTGGGAAGTCACTGGCAAACCCCATATTAAAAGCATGAGAAGACCTTTGGCCTTGATGGAACCAGCCACCCTTTCGACTTTGGAACTTTCCCTCAAAACAGGCCCTCTTGGCCTCATTACTCCTTCTCTTCCTCAGATTTTCCTCACTCCATTTGTTTAGCATAGGTCATGAAATGGGACAAATCTATGTCACTAACTAACACAGCAGACCAGTATTCCTTACTCATCAAATTTGATACACTCATCACGAACTTGTTCATTCTAGACCTTAGGTCGGCAACAAAGTGGGGAGAATATTTAGAGAATTGATTGAACTTGAGGTCATACTCCCTCACACTCATAGACCCTCGTCTCAAATTTAAAAACTCCACCATCTTGGCCTATCTAAGCTCAAGAGGGAAAAGCTGATTAAGAAAGCTGCCTTGAACTCCTCCTAAAGCACCACATTGTTGATTTTCTTCTCCTCTTTCCATTAATTATATGATATTTGTGCCACTCCCTTGAGTTGGTAAGCCGCCAACTTTGCCCTTTCTTCCAACCGCACACCCATGATAGACAAAATCTTATAAACCTTATCAATGAACTCTTGAGGGTCCTCACCCACTTTAGAACCATAGAACTCAAGTGGGTTCATATTCATAAGATCCCTTACTCGAGATGCCGATGTAGAAGCATGAGGGGCTTGGGCCCCTTGATTGGCTTGGTTAACCCCAACTTGTGCTAGCAAGATGAGATCATCCTGGAGCTCACCAAAAATCCTCTCTATATATCATTACACATCCTTAGTCGTAAAAGAATTAAACAACACTAATAAGAGTAGAAATAAAGGAAAAGGGGCTAAATGGAAACTTTCATAACAGAAGACATCATTAAATTAAGAGTGTCAAGGCTCAATACATAACATGTGCAACAACACCTCTACTACATAGATAAGAGCAAAGGACAAGATAAGCAGCCGAGCTCACCATCATAGTCAATACATACATAGCATGAGATCAAAGACATTATCCCCATAATGGAGGACTCACCAACTAGCTTGAGAGAAATCATACTAGCCATGTGGAGAAACATGATCAAGTTAGGCTTCAATTCTTACATGGTGATATCATGTTGGCATAGAGTATGGATTAGTACATTTAAATGTACTAAGTATGCAGGATGCAATGCAATAAGAAATAAGCAACATAGTCAAAATGCATAAGCATAGGTAATGAGTAGCATATAACAATATGGCATGGATGGAAGAGGTTTGAAGTAAATCATACTTACATAGAACATAATACATGTTCAAGAAAAGACTATCACTAATGAGTTCATAGTCTATTGAGGTACTAACCCCTTAATTGGTTGGTGGAGCGTCTCACCCTACCACCCATGGTGATTGAGGTACCAACCCCTCAATCAGGTTATCAAGGTACAAACCCCTTGATTGATTGGTGGATTATTGCACCCTACCACCCATGGTGATTGAGGTACCAACCCCTCAACTCAGTTATCAAGGTACAAACCTTTTGACATGGTTATCAAGGTACAAACCCCTCGACATAGTTACCCAAGCTCATAACCTCTCGAGTAGGGCATAGTCAATTTCAAACATAGTATAGGAGAATATCATATACATAAATTCCTTTAATCATGATAGTGTCAGTCATCTCATAAGATATGTATTGGACCTTCAATTCCTCTATAAATATAACCGGACATTTCATCAAACACTTGACGGGTGTGTAGTGTTAGTGTAACCATGCAATTTACGAATCAAATCATGTAAGAAAATTGAATGTAAAACCATCTATCAATACTTGGTAACACCCTTAAGCAATATACATTAACATTGTCAAGACACAAGCCTAGGGTATAGATGTGATCAACAAATGGGGAACTCAAAGGTACCCAATCAAGCCTCATAACATATCATTACACATATTTGGTCACGGAAGCAATGTAAAATAACATAAGAAACATAAACAAGGGGAATTGGGATGAAGGGAAAGAGACTTATGCTGAAATAGCTTGAATATCATAAGTGAGTCAAAGCTCAAGCAAAATACATGACATGTCCAACAACACCTCTACTATATAGATAAGAGCGGGGGACAAGAGAAGCAACCAGGCTCACCCTCATAGTTAATACATACATAAAGGAAATATAGTCTTAGAATATAGTATAAGAGAATAGTCATTGTTCTCGGAATAGAGGACTCACCAAAGGCTAACTTGAACAATCCGCCTAGCCACAAGAAGAATCAATAGGAGCTCCGGTTCCTAAATGGTAACATCATGTAGGCATAGAGTATACATTAGTAGGTTTTGAATATACTAAGTATGTGGGATGCAATGCTACTAAGAGATAGGCAACATCATTGAAATGCATATTTGTAAGCATAGGATAGGTTGCATGTTCAATACTCAAGGTAAAACATACTAGTAAATCATGATCAAGGAATATAAACTCAATATGAGAAACATACTCAAACACCTATGTACCAATCTTTATGAAATGGGCCAAATGACCCCCACTCACATTACGGTATAACCTTTTTGGAGAGTGTTATTAATGCCCCTATAGTACGAGATAGTCCTTTTGGTAAGTAGTATAAGATGTTCACTACTTTACGATATCATTTTTTGGGTAGGAACCATGATTCATTCTATTTTACGGC
The DNA here is from genome assembly GCA_025642045.1 of Solanum sejunctum. Taxonomy (NCBI): domain Eukaryota; kingdom Viridiplantae; phylum Streptophyta; class Magnoliopsida; order Solanales; family Solanaceae; genus Solanum; species Solanum sejunctum. The sequence continues at coordinate 8,452 of JAOTQJ010202562.1, read as the reverse complement.
ATGACCTTTTAAATAGAGTGCCCATACCTTATGATATAATTTTTTCGGTAGGCACAATTAGCTATTCTACCTTATGGTATGAACTTTTCGGTAGGGTGTCCATACCTTATTATATGATCTTTTTGGTAGGAATGGTTAAACACTCTACCGTATGGCATGGCCTTTTTGGTAGGAATCATTAAACACTCTACCTTACGGTATGGCTTTTTCGGTAGGAATCATAGAACTAGCTCATCAAGCCATTACATTCAAATAATCAAGAAAGAATTACTTATTTTCCTAAGAACACAACAAATATAAGAACCCAATAATAACATGCAACACCATAGGTACTTCTTCATGAAAACAACTCATATAGACATCTATCATCACCACAAAGTCATCATATAGCTATACTTCCTCTCCTTATTATACATCATATGCATACAATCATCTCATTATCATTACATCATTATTTCATCATCGTATAATCATCATAACATCATTCAACTCATAAGACATGCATTGGACCTTCAATTCCTCAAGAAACCCTAGCCGGACATTTTATTAAACACTTGGCGGGTGTGTAATAGGGGTAAAGACCATGCAATTTAGAGATGAAATCATGCAAGAAATTCCATTGTAAAACCATCATTTAACACCTTGCAACACCCTCAAAACATGCACATCAAAACCCCTCATCAAGGATTACATTATATCCAAGTTTTAAAGCTCAAAACATGATAAAAAAACCATACATTCACGAACTCAAATCACTATGTAGTAAATTTGTTAATGTACAAGACCCACATGTAAGATCAACTTTAGTAAAAAATAAGCTTAGGCACTATGGGCGAAATGACCCAATGGTTCAACAACACATACCTTAGCTTTGGAGAACCCATGAAAGAGATGGAAGATGGAGACTTGAAGCTTGAATGAAATCCTTGAAGAATTGAGTTTTGGGACTTGAATTTAGGTGAAATATGAGTCTAAGTGTTTGAGAGGGTATTGGGGAATATTTAGGATGATATGAGGGTGAAATAAGGCTAAGTATATGTACATTTAAGTGTGGGAACCCTTTGGCCGAAGACTTAAAAGTTTTGGATCGAGAAAATTAAAATAGGCACAAAAAGTAATAGGGGCGCATCGTAGAGGCAACGTGAAAACCTTAGTGGAATCGGCATTTTCTGTACAAATGAGTTCTATGAAAATGTGCATAAATCCTTCATCTGATCTCAAAATGAGGTGAAGCTAAGTGCGTTAGAAATCTAATGCAAATGGATTTAATTTCATAGGTTATGGGCCACCCAGTTCTTTGTGTGCTAAGAGATATGCCCCTTCAAAGTTGACCCTCCTAAATAATAGTTATTTACGATTTTTGGATTTTGATACAGCTGCTCTAAAATTCAGGTTAGACCTATGTCCCACTCAATTTGACCCCCTGAATAAGAATATGAAGGCAAATTTTCAAAACAACAAGCAAATTTTTAGATATATAGAAGTTATAATTCTGGGCACTTTCGAGGCACATTTTGGGGCCGTTTCAATATCTCCCCCTTGGAACATTTGTCCCTGAATGTAAAAGAAACGCACATGACACAAGTAAATGTAAACAGATCAGCCCTAACAAAAATACTATGTTACATTTAAAACACCATTTTCAATATCTCAACATAAGTGTAAAATCATCATAAACTTGCCAACTTAAACATAAATGCATTTGAACGACATAGGGGGCTGAAATACAGGACTTGAAATCAGAAACGGGACTTGACATGTTACAATAAGCTTGAATAGAGTAAAATAGATACAGATATTGCTCCTCCATGGGCTCTCTGGCACCCCGAGAGGCACATATGAGTAGATGACCATTCGCAAAGGGCCTTGAAGAACACTACATCATTATCAATCAACTTTCCCACTCATCCATCCAACACCCCCACCGCGACCTTCTCTTAAGCCAACTTGTCCTCCATATCACCCATAATTTCAAAGGATGTCATAGCACTAGAGTCACCAATACATTTCCTCCACCTGGAAGCATGAAGAATCAGATGAAGCATATCTACATCCATTGGCAATCCCCAACTTATGCAACCTTGACAACCTCCTTCTACACTCTATAAGGACTCATAAACTTCAACTCATTTGTCAATCTTAAATACACCTATTCCATTTGTTGCCACGAACTACCATCTCCCCCTTGGGAGACAACCTCTACTCTATTATTCTCTCACCCAAAACTTCCAACTCTAATATGGCGGAGTCAAGGCCTTGCTTAATCTAGACCTCTTAACCCAAGAAGATTTGGAACTATCAAGAACACTATACTATCAGTCTCAACTTCCCTCAACCCAACTTCCAATCTAACCAACTGATAGACCCCACTAGTCTCCTCTTTGCCACTATCAATAACACATGCTAGGATACCTAGAACACCGTCTGCAACATTAGCCTTACTGGGGAAAAATAATACACACTTATTCATAATACTTAAATAATTCTAACCACCTTATTGCTATCCATGATGCACACCTATAATATTTTGCAAACAATATCTCATCCCCCAAGACTTGCAACACTACCCCCAAATGATTGACAAGCTCTAAATAAAGCAATACCTCATTACTAGAGATCACCACAACATACCAAGATAGGGTTTTAAGACCTTATTCAAGAAATCCACAACCACTACCGGTGCATAAGCCAACCAAACAACTCCGCCAATATTCAAAATGATGATTCCTCATTCCAAAGGACACTTAGATATATCATCTACCCTCCTACACACTTGAGAACAAAACCCGAACCTCAAATCAACCTTAGAGAAGTGACTAACCCACGGAAGTTGACCAAATAGATCGTCTATCCATAACTATCACATCACAACATTATCGGTGCTACACTCCTTAAAAGCATACCATGCAAGTAACTAAACCACCCCAAGACCTCTAACACCTCAACTAAGTCCAATTAATATCACAAAACAAGACTCTATGGAATGATAACATAGGGCAACCCTTATAGACTCCTACTAGCCACAATAGACTCAAGTAACTATCTAGGATACCCACGCATATAAATCCTACTAGCACTGAGGTATAACACAAGAAATAACAACCCTCAGACCTATCAAATCACCCTACTCAAAACATCGATCATAACATTGGTCTTACTTAGGGTCAGCTAAGTCATAGGAACAACAATGGAAGAGAACATAGTCACAATCTCCGGCAATGGCCCGCTAAACTCAAGAAGCTCCTAACACCTAAGAGAGTCAAGGTCTAGTCCAATAGCTAATCATCTTCGTCTAACTAGGGTCCACCTTAATGCCATCACCCAGCACTGCACGACCTAAGTAGGCAACCTCTTACAATAAAAATTCTCATTTCTCCTATCTAGCATCCAACCTCCTTCCTTAAACTTTAGAGTACTACCCTCAAATGACTAACGCACACTACATCATCAGGGAATGAACCATCATACCATCATCAAAACCACCATAAGCCTATTAGAGTAGGGACTAAATATCTTGTTTATGATACTTATAGGCATAACCGACGTACTAGTCAAACCAAAAGACACTACCCCAAATTCAAAATATCAGAAAGGGACATTCAAGGCCTCATCTATCACCAATGACAATTCTATAAACAAACAACTTAGGTTCAATACCTCCAATTCTCACAAGATGAAAAATGCAACCCCTTAGAGACCAATTGTACCTTAAGTCAAGAATGGACCTACCTCTTTTTCGACCTCTTGACAACCTCCCACTCAAAGACGAGTTCATTAGGGAGTCGAATTCTAACTCTACGGGTCCTACCATCCATAGAGACATAACATGCATGCAAATATTCCATCTCAAGTATAAGATCAAAATCCACCACATCAAATCCAGCAAGCAACAAAGTAAGACCTAATGCAATACAAATTCGGATCAACACCTATAAACTTTCTAGCAACAATATACCCAATTAATGATGGTCACGCTCCAATAAGAAAGCGGTCGCTATCTGTAGTTAACCTAACCAAGGTTAGGGTCAAATCCCTAGGGAATACAGGGCTTGACTATAGAATTTCATTACTAATCATTCCTAGTATCTATAACTACAATCTTTAGGTAGGGGGTATTGCTGTGATTCAAAGAACAACTTAAAATAAATGCTAACTAGATTACAGGAAAATACTCAATTTTGGGAACAACTTGGAAATTATGTTCTCCATGATTCGTTCACTCAATTACCCTAGATAACATAACTATGATTAGTGAAATGCATGCAGGATGGTAATTTAGATTATTCTAGTCCTCTTGTGAAGGTGAAGGTCAAATTTTACCATGGCACTTAGTAGGCTACCGTGCCGTGCCAACTAACCATTACCTATTGTCCCAGTCAACCTCCTCTTGGTTAGATTTGGTCGATTAGATAGGAAAACATCAACTGAATCCTGTCATCTACTTCCCTTTTCCTATTCTTCACTACCTTAGTTGGGATCATGATAGTAGGAAGGGTTTGGTATTGTCCACTACCAAACAATATTAATCACGAAGGGAAATAGATTATACATGCAAAATCCCAATCATAAATATGCACAAAACCTAGGTCATCTCAAGTCAACTACCCATGGTTCTCACAACCCCATATTGTGGATGCTTAGCTACTATGGCTAAGATAAAACCCACAAAAATGCAAATAATAGACATAGTTAAAAGTTTTACCAATAACAATGGAGGAGATAGGTACCACCAATTGCAAACCCACAAGCTTGATTGATCCAAAATGAGTACAAAGTAAGATTTGCAATTTCACAAAATGAGTTTCCCCTAAGAAAACACTAATCTACTCTATAACCTAAGAAAAGCTTCAAAATGCTATTGATAGATGTCTACTAGTCGAACACTCCGAAATAACCTAACTTAAACTATTTATAGTATTTACAAAACAACCCTAGAAATCAAGAAGAAAAGACAGCTGATATCTGATAAATTTTCCATTTATGACTCATAGGTTGGCTTATGAGTTGTAGTTGCGCCCACGCATCAAGTTCTTAGCATCTTGGACTGAATTGGTATGACCCATATGTATGAGTCGTTACTTGAGCTATGACTTGTATGTTGGTCTCGTAGTCTTGGCCTTCAGTTTTTGGTTTAATATTTTGGCTCTCTGATTCTCGCTATAAGTCTACACATATGAGTCGTAGAGTATCTTATGACTCATGGGATGGTCTCGTAGGAGTGACGTTCACTTGGTAGATTTCGAATTTTTTATCTCTGATCCCTGCTATGACACAACCTATGACTCGTACTGTGAGCTACGACTAGTAGGTGGGCTCGTATGGCCTATTCTTCAGCCAAATCTGCAATTTTTCTTCAAAATCATGGCAACTTAACTTTTTTACTAGGTTAAAACAAAAATACATTAAAACACTAAAAAGTCACTTTAACAGCTCACAAAATCCTTTGTTTTAGCCATTAAATGTGTTGTAATTTGACGGCACATCAATATCCTCAACTTAGAATTGTTGATTGTCCTCAAGTGATGTCTCAATCTACGTAGACAAAGAGAAATACATAGCAGCTATATCAATGGAATATACAACAACTAATTTGATTCAGGTACCCAACTACAACTTTCTAAAAATAAAGTTGCAAAGTTATTGAGCAAACAAGAACATCATGAGGTACCTGATAATCCAATATTGATAAGTTAAGGAGCATTAACCTTCCACATTCACTGGCATAGTCATATGCTACTTAAGTAGTGCAGATGCCCTCAATAAAAAGAAGTCCCTTATACTCACTTAAGAACATGCAGAAATCAGGGACTCAGGAAACATTCTCACTCTCACAATTGAAATTCATACACAATGACCAATATTATAAGCTTGCCCCTATACTCATTTTCCTGGCTTGGTGACAAAGTGGATTTGGATCACTTTAGGACTTAAAAGCTTGTAACATAGGTTCTTGGTGGTTTGGTATGGTATTTTAGGAATTTAGTGACTAAACGTTATCCTTGAACCTTGCTTACCAATACTTTGCACCTTCACAACCCATCAAATTTCACTATTTCTTCCCTTATTGCACCATTTTAAGCTTTTCCCGAGCTGTTCTTTCATTTTTCTTCTATAGTTGTGCCTTAATTTCAAACTCATTTTTGCAGTTCTTTTCATACCAAGACACTTTTTCTTTTCTTTTCCTTCACTCAGCTCATGATTAATCATTTTCTTTCTTTTCACTTCAACTAACCACCTTATTTTTGTTACTTTACCACAATAAGGGCCATACTTCAACTTAGTCTTTTAGCCTCAATTAAAGTTCACATGTTCAAGGACAGATCAGGGCCAATATTAGGGTATTTTATCAAATAAGGTCAAGTCAGCAAGGTGTCAAGAAAGAATGAGTGCATGAGAAGCTCAAACATTCAGAACAAAGGATTCACTAGTCCATTTGGTAGGTAATTTAGATAAAAGTGGGCTTCCTATCAGAATAAGGGCCTAAGATCACCTCCAAATCAACTAAGTCACTAAACCATGCTTAGAGTACGAGGGCAAGTTCTGAGTCTATAAAAAATGCATGAATGCAGCAAAATAAGCTCATAGCACACATGGCAATTACATCCACAATCAAGTATAGACTAACAAGTCATGCTTTCAGTCCCAGCTTACCTTAATAATATCAGAACAAATATTGCCAGATACTCAGAAATGTATGCATGCATCAATACTCATAACGTCAAAATTTTAAGGGTATCTAATTTTGCATTAAAAGTTTAAAGAAAATTTAATAGCTATATAGATGCCATAAGATAACATTACTATGCATTTACAAATTATCTATACTTCCTAAAATATATCGGTTCAACATAAGATTAAATATCTACAAGGAAAAAGAAACACGACAAGAAAACCTAGGGATCAAAAATAGGAGAAGTTATGAACTTGAGGCTATTTAGACTTCACCTTAATCCATAACTTCCACCACCCCACCAAAAGATGATACTTTGTCCTCAAAGTAAAGGTAAAAGAAGAACAAAATATTATAACATAGATATATATATACATACATTTATTAAAATGAAAAAATAAACATTTAATATAAAAGTAAAAAAAATTTCTGACATAAACATTATTAAAACACATCCACAAACCACATAAAAAAGATTATCTAAAAAGAGACCAAAGTATCTAAAATGTCAAGATAAGAACTAGGGTCAAAAGAAATGAAACATATTGGTGCTCATGCACTAATCTCGGTCTGATCAGTGGGGTCCTGAGGTTGTCTCTCCTCCTCTGCTGTAGTGCTGAAAGTACACTCTCTAGGTTGGATGTGTTGTGCTCTCTCTCTCTGCATAGCCTCTAACATAATCGACTCCTACACCACCTCAGCAGGTATGACATCCTCCACCTATCTCGGCTTCTTCGGGGCCGACTCTAGGTCAACAAGCTCAAGGGGCCTCTTCCCCCGAGTGTTTGGATGGTCGACGAGCTAATCAAAAGCCTTGGCACCCCCTTTGTGTTATCTCTAGGGTTGGAATGGGGGCTACCAACAGCTATAATAAATCAGACTTAAAGTTAGCTAACTCCTTAGTAAATGCACTCATTTGAGCTCTTGCCTCAAATGAATTGATCTTGCCCTCCACCTCTCGTGCTCTCTCAGAAACTAATTTTCTAGCAAATACCTCCATCCTCTCCTTATAGAATTGGGAATGGCTATCTCCTCTATTCGGTACCCCAGGTGATTGTGCTTATGGTAAGGGCAAGCTAGCCTCAGGATTAGGGTGGACATCTATTTCTTCAGTTGACTATTCCTGCTCAGAGGAATCATCTCTTAGGCAATGACCTAAAATAGAAGCAACACCCCATCATCCTCTTGAAGACATTTTCTCTGCAAGTATATTAAGAGTGAGTGCCAATATGTTGTATTCCAACTACAAGTAGAAAAAGGAATAGTTACATAAGAACATTATAAGTACTAAGATAGAACTAGATGCAAGGCTGTAAATAAGAGTTACAGATAGGACTCATAGGATCCTATGACCTACGAGTCTTACTTCAGCCTCGCAAAAACAATACATAAAATAAAAAGTATTTAGGAATAAGCTACGAGGCATTGGTACAACTCATAGGGTGGGCCTATGAGTCATAGCCTTGACTTGTAGCTCATTTTAAATTTGGTTAGAAAAGGAAGATCAGGGCTACGAGGTCACCATTATGACTCATAACTAATGCTATGAGTCATAGGTGTTTCTCGCATGGAAAATGATAAGGCACCCTAGATGACTGTTGCCTTCTACTAGGAGTCACTATGACTCATGGTGAAGACTACGACTCGTGGTTAGTCGTTGTAGTAGAAAATGGAAAGCATCTCAGATGTATCCAACTTTTCCATTAAGACCAACAATCACTCAAGCAAGCACAGAAGTTTGCAACACAAAGGCATGGATGACACCATAGCAAATCTAAACTT